>PVIH01022864.1:0-26174 GCA_004025045.1 Sigmodon hispidus | reverse complement strand
GAGGACCCGGGTTCGATTCCCAGCACCCACATGGCAGCTGACAACTGTCTGTAGTTCCAGTTCCAGGCAAACACCAAGGCAAATAAATAAATAAAGTTTAAAAAAAAAAAAAAAAAAAAAAAAAAAAAAAAAAAAAAAAAAAAAAAAAAAAAAAAAAAAAAAAAAAAAAAAAAAAAAAAAAAAAAAAAAAAAAAAAAAAGAAAGGCAGGGATTGAAACCTTGGCACACTCTCTGCTTGGTCCAGTCTTGTCCTTCAACCAATGCCCTTCTCCAGAGAGTCCCTATCTTTCTTTTCTTTTCACCCCGCATTAGCCTGGTTCCTGATGACTTTGTTTTCCCCCATTATGCTGCATTGAGCTCCTCTGCCTTCTCTTCTATCCTAACCATACTCACACATAGCAACTTCTAATGTCTTGCCAATTGTATAGTACTCCAGTTGCAGAGGCTGGCCTAAAGTTCAGCCAGGGAGAGATAATAGCTGTTTTAAAATCCTGTGGACATAGAAATGGTAGCAAGAGCTGCCTCTAGGTGCACTGTGCAGACCTAGCAACTGTTCCTGCAATGTTCATGTGGTGCATTTTATCTTTGCATTAGAGGCAAGTATGCTAAGGTCCAGAAAGGGTAGCTAGCCAGTAGTCTGTCAGGCAGTGACAGGGCTGAGGATGGTGATGACCCTGCTATAGTTCCTAAGTGACAGCCTTTCTACAGGCAACATGTTATGACACTAGAGTCCAGTAGAAATGCTGGGAGTCCATCTTGCTGCTATAGGAACCTCTTTAAGGTAGTGTTTGTTTGCATTTCCTATCTGAGATGGTATTTGCTTTTTTCTAGAATTAACAGGCTTTGTTTATTTATGAGCTGTCTAAACACTCAGGCCTCAACCTTTCTCTTGATACTTTCAAGAACAGCAGGGATTTCTTTAGCTTCTTGCTGGGAAAATGGATTCCACTGGACAAAACTCCCTATCTTCTCTTGGCTGCCACTCAGCTGTTCTGGTTTATACACCTCACTCCCTGTGCTGGAAGCATTCCTCTCTACCTTGCTGTAGATTCCATAGTTCCAGCTCTACAGTTACTGTCCTTCATGAGTTGCTAGTTCACCAGGGAAACCTTTAAATTTCTCCTATGTTTAGAAACTTGATAATATCTTGTATACATAGAACTCTAGATGGGGATTTATTTTTCATTTGGAATTTACCATCTTTTACATTTATTGTATCTGTGTTTGTCTCTGTGTGCATATGCAGGCCACAGCCTCAATGTGCAGTCAGAGGACAGACAGCTTGTAGCAGCGGGTTCTCCTCTTCCATCGTGTGGGGCCTGGGGATTAAGCCCAGTTTATCAGGCTTGGCAGTTTATCTTTTAAGCCATTTTGCCAGTCTTCTGTTAGGAATTTTGAACCTTGCTTATTTTTCAGTTTTCAATATTATTTTTGAGACTTTCATTTTCAGCTAAAGATGCTTCTCTCTCTCTCTCTCTCTCTCTCTCTTTCTCTCTCTCTCTCTCTCTCTCACACACACACACACACACACACACACACACAGAATGTGGTCAGGCGTAAAACACATAACCTATTTTGAGAGGACAAGACAAATATGTGTAAATAACGAGATATCTATTCTGAGTTCATGCCCATGAATGTTGGTGTCAGGAAAGTCTAGAGCCCAGCTCTACAGTATAGGGTAATCCATGTGGGGTTACTAAAGAATAGGACCTGAGACCTGTGGTGGTAAGTAGATAATTTGGTGGGTATGATGGAGAACATGGACAGGAGAGCTGAGGACAAGAAGTGACAACATTATGGTTTTGATCCTATGTGATTTATCAGTCTTGTTATCAAACCCATATCCATATACTTGCTTCTCCACAGAACAATTAAACTGAGGGACAATGTATCAAGGCAACGAAGAGGACTTTAGAAAACCAGCTTAATGAGAAGGTGGAAATTTTTTGTTCACAGGCCATCTTTCTAGGAAGGTAATTTAAATAATCAATAAAGATAGTCTATGGTATTCTAAGGTTGATAGCCATCTGCTCAACAATATTGATGACTAAGCTACCCAGTTGGATGCCTACAATTCTATGGATGAACATTTACTCGCTGTAATGGATCAGTGGCTGCGTGCTGGAGGACATCCTCATTGTGATGATGAGTGATTACACAGTGGTGGACATCTCACTGTGTTGATTGTTCACTGTTCACTGGTAACTGACTGACACTGGTGGATGTCTACTCACTGTGGTGGCCAGTGACTGAACAATAGAGAACATCTTACTGATGGCTGAGTTTATTTATATCCTGTCCTGGTTACCTAGTCATGATATGCTTTTCAATAATGCAACTTTCAAGAGATACATCAGCATTTTCTAGGCTATATTTTACATTAATTAATTTGTCCATGTATAGTTCCTGACATATTACACAGTCTTGAGTGGCCGTTTTGATGAGTGTCAATACATACTAATGGGAAAACATACTTTACCTGATTATTGTAGAAGTCAGGGGCAGACAAGATTGAGCAGGAATCATTTGACTTTTCCCTTTTCTATTTATATTCGTTTTATTTCTTTACTTGCCTTATTGCTCAGTCTGAGATTTCAAGTACTTTGCTGATTAGGAGCCAAGAGAGGCTGGTTTTAGGAGAGGGTGTTTTTGTTTTTTTCCCATAGAATGTTGACTAATTTCTTGCATACAAACTATTTTATTGAAATGTGTTCGTTTTACTAATTTCTTCAAGGATTTTATCTTGAAGGGATGTTGAACTTTGTCAAATACCTTTATTGATATAACCATGAAATTTCTGTCTTTGAATCTACTTATGAGCTATATTACATTGATTGTTTGTGTGTGTTGAACTATCTTTGCATCTCTGGTATGAAACCATCTTTGTCATGGCATATGATCTTTTCAATGTGTTGTTGAGTTAGTTTATTTTATTGACATTTTTGGTATCTATATTCATTAAAGAAATTGTCTACAATTTGATTTTTTTTAAAAAAATATATTCTTGTCAGGTTTGAGGACTTTAGAAATAGGATAGTGTTAGGATAGAGTAGAGTCAATAAAATGACCTTGGTGGTAGCATTCCCCTTAAAATTTTATAAAATAGAATAATTCAAGGAACATTGGAGTTACTTTTTCTGTTTTTTGGTTGTAAGCCTAGTCTTTAATGGTTGAGTCATCTCTCCAGTACTATTTTTTAAAATATTGGGTATAATTTAGCAATCAACTTATTCAATTTTGTTTTTTCTTTAAGTTGGGAGACTTTTTTTTGTTGTTGTTGTGGTTTCAATCCCATTGCTTACTGTGAATCTGTTTACAATCTTTATAGCCTTCTTACTTAATTTTGGTAGTTAATTTGTGTATAGAAATTACTCATTTATTTTAGATTTTCCAGTATATTGTAATATAGGTTTTCAAAGTACGCTCTAATAATCTTTTGGATTTTATTGATACCTGTTGTAATATACCTCGTTTCATCTCTAGGTTTTATTAATTTTTGTCCCCTCTCTGTGTATTTTGGTTAACTTGTTGTCTATTGCTCTAGTTGGTGGCATGAACCTGGGAGATCAGGGCCTAAAACTGAGGAGGACTAAGTATCATGCAATAGCCAACTTTATTCAGAGCAACTGGCAATTTATATTCTGAGTGTTAAGAAGAATCACTTAGTAAGGTGTTCAAATACAAGGTAAGCCACACATGGGAAAAACATGTTTTTCCATAGAGACATATGAGTAACAACAGCTGAAGTAAACTCCTCCTGTCTGGGAGGAGCATGAAAACACATTTAAAGAGCAACTCTGTGCTTTGAGGAGACTGAGGTCACAAGTTCAAAGAACCCACTTTGTTCCATTGATTCTTTCTATTGTTCTTTTTGTTTCATTAATTTCTCCCCTGATCTTTACTTCTGTCTACTAATTTTATGTTTTATTGTCCATATTCTTCTAAGAGCTTGAGACATATCATTAGGTTATTAATTTGAAATCTTTTTATGTGGTGATTTATAAATATAAATTTTCTTCTATAATTGCCTTTGTTGTATTCCACAGATTCTGGTGTATAGTGATTTCAGTTTTTTATATTCTAGGTGTTTTAAAACTCTACCAGATTTCTTAAATGACCCACTGATTGTTAAATGATGTATTTTTCAGTCTTCATGGATTTGTGTATTTGTGTATAATTTCTCTTACTGCTGAATTCCAGTTTTAGTATTTTATAATAAGATAAAATATAGAGAGTTATTTAAATTCTCAACTATTTATTAACACTTGCTTTGTGTCTTAAAATATGCCCTGTTCTGGAGAAAGTTTTATGGGCCTTCAAGGACAATGTGTATTCTGTGTCCGTTGCATGGAATATTCTGCAGATGTCTGTTAAGGCTAATCAGCCATCAAGGCTATTAAACTCTGATGATTATTCCTGGTTTTGGCTAGATGACCAGTCTCTTGGTGAGGGTAGGGTACTTAAGTTGCCAACTGCCATTGGGTGAGGTCATTCTATATCTTTACATTCAGTGGAGTTTATGAAATTGAGTATGCTGATGCTTCATGTGTGTTGTACTTAGAATATTGTTTTGATAGTGCACATTCTTCCATAGTAAGGACCTCTGTATTTTCTAATGCTGATTGGAAACCTTCTTCAGTAGGTGGTAGGATACTACCCCACTGCCTTTTGAATGCAATTTTTTGGAATATTTTTTTCCATCCTTTTAATTTAAGCTTTATTTTGTTTGACAATAAAAAGCATTTCTTGCAGGCAACAAAATTTTGGATCCTGTTTTAAAATCCAATCTGTGAGTCTGTGTGCTGGTTAGGAGAACTGGGATCATTAACATTGAGAATTCTTATTTGTAAAGTATATTATTTTCTTGCATTTTATTGTCTTTGTTTTTTGATGTTTATGTTTTTGACAAACTTCAATGCTTGTCTCTAGTTCCTCTGTTTCCATGAATGTTTTTCTTTAGTGTGTAGGGCATTTAAAAAGTGTTTTCTGCAGTGCTGGCTTAGGGGATTCCTAAAATTTTAAGTTTGTGTTTATTACAGAAAGCTTTAGATTCTCCTTTAATTATGAAGGGGAACTTTGCTGGATACAGTTCTCTGAGTTTGCAGTTATCTTCTTTCAGAGTGTGAAGCACATGGTTTCATGGCCTAGTTCTGTTGAGAGGTCTCTTATCTGGGCAGGGTTAGGGTTGTTTAATCCCTTTGTGCATCATGGTATTTCTGTCCTTCAGCCTCTCATGTTCTTCTGTGTATTTAATATTTTACTGTAATATGTTTGGGGGTCCTACTGCTCTAAAGGCTTCATCTGGATAATCATGTGTTTTCTAAGCCCGAGAATTTTGAGCTGTGATTTTATTGAAAGTGTTCTCTGTGCCCTACATTATCCTTCATGCTGCTCTTTCCTACTTACAATCAGCAAGTTTAGTTGCACACCAGACACCTTCCATATTCTAGCTGTACTTTCTTATTTTTTCTTTTTGCTCTCTGTATGTGCTATTTCAGCTCCCTTGTCTTCAGATCATGATGCCTTTTACTTTTTTGATCCAATCTGTGACAAGTTTTTTTTTTCATTACCAGAATTTCAGTTTGACTTTTCTATATTTCTTTTTATTGAATTCATCATCATTTATTTTCTGTTTTGTTTTCTTATTTTATTTAGCTGTTTGCTTTTATTCCCTTTTGATTCATTCAAGAGTTTGTGTCATCTTTGATTTTTTTTTAACATTCCTTTAATCATTCCTTTTAAGTCATTGTCTGAGATGTTATCTATTGAACCACCACTGTGAAGTTTTGGGGTTTTGATTTTCATAGTCCTTGTTTTTCTGCACTGGACCCTGTACATCTTAGATTAATTCATTGGTTGATTCTTTAATATTTTGTATTTTTTCATTTGAAGCATTTTCAGTATTCAAGTAGGACTAGGTTGTGGGTGAGTTGGTGGCAGTGTCTCCCTCTGAGCTCAGTACTAAACACTCAGCAATATGATCATGGTCTGAGGCCTGATCCACAAACCATTCTTAGGGAAGAAGACTAAAAGCAATTACAAATGACATACACACGTTTCACAAAAATACAGTAAAGAGCAATAAAAATGATCACCCTAATAGTTCCAATATTAGAGACTGTGCAAGGGTAATATCAGGAACACTAAGAAGAGATTAGATGTGCATGGAAGGAACATAAAAGGCATAAGACTAGCAAACAGTATTAGAGCAATAGAGAGAAAAAGGGGAGAAGTGAATAGCAAGAGCAACAAGGAGGAAATAAAACAGGGCATAGTTAGCTAAAGATGGAAGAGAAAGTGCAAAGAAGCCAAGAGAGTAAGAATAAAGAGTAGGAGATGGGAAGACATGATAATGATCAGAGAGAATGAGAAAGAGCAAGAGAGAGAATAGAGGTTTTATTTAAAACTAAAAAGGAGTGAAATACATGGGACAGGAAGAAGAAAGAAGACAGAACAAGAATGGATGTTTATTACAATCTAGATGTGGCAATTCTTGTCTGCATTCCTAATACTTGGATTGTCACAGCTCTTTTCCAGTCCCTTTGGAGCTCTCCATGGTTCTTACCCAACGCTTTCCTCCTGTAGAGAGAAGACTTTTGCAAACCAACTCCAGATTCCTGTCTGACTCAACACAAACCAACTCAGCAATGAGATCGGTCTTAACGGGCTTGTTTTCTTTTGGTCTGCACTTTCCACTCAGCTGTTCATATGCACCCCCTTTCATTCTGAAAGTGAAGTGCACACTTTTTGAAACTCTCATTTTGGTCCTTGCCCTGTGCTATTGCCCAGGATCTGTACTCAAATCTGAGGCTTCCTCTTATTCTGCTTAATTTTCTTAAAAACCTCTGACAAGCATATATGTATATATATGCAGTACCTGTGGAGGTCTCAGGCATCAGGTCCCCTGAAGCTAGAGTTTCAGTCTGATGTGAGTTCTGGGAACTAAACTTGGGTCATTTGTAAGAGCAGAGTGAATTTCTAACTACTTTGCAATCTTTCCAGCTCCTTTATGCACTTTTCAATGCTTTCCCATAGCCATTCTTGTAAGAATGGCCATTCTCCAATTGATCCTGTCTCATCCTCTAAGATCCCAGCAGTCACCATACATACAGCATCCACTATCTTCTTCCTCTTTAAAAATACACTTTTAAATTTACAGATTTGCTTTTATGAGACAAGACGTTTGTGATGTAACCCAGTGTGCTCTTGAACTCACTATCCCGTCTCAGCTCTCCAGGTAATGGGATTAAGATGTGTGTCACCTTGCACAACTGTATTGTTCTTCTACTTCTTGTATAATTTCAAAATTCCTTCAAATTATTTTAAATATAAAAAGCTAGTTTTCATGTCTCTTATGAGTTCTTTCTGCTGTTTAACTGTTTTTTTAGGATGCAATTTTGTTCAACATAATTTCAAATGATAATGGGTGTGAACTGCATCTGACCACCAGTCCTTCCTGTTGCCTGCTATTTGTTTATTGATTTTATGTGCACATTGTGTGTTTGAGTTATATATATGTACCACGTGCCTGCAGGAGTCTAAAGGAGGCCAGAAGAGGCATTAGTGTCCCTGCAACTGGAGCTTCAGATGGTTGTGAATCACCTCATGGGTACTGGGGACTGTATCCAGATCCTCTGTAAGAGCAGCAAGAACTTTTAACCAAGGAGCCATCTCTCAGACCCCCGATGCTCATTTTTAGTGCAGTCAGTTTCCCTGAACACTTGGGAAAGTGTCAAAAAGTGCCTAAGGGAGCTGGAAAGATTGAACAGTGTTTAGAAGTACATCCTGCTCTTGCAACTGACCTGAGTTTAGTCTACAAGGCAAGAGTAGCTTTGCTGGCTTTAGACTTTCCTCGGGTGTGGGATTGATGTCATATTGTTTTCTGTTTCCAGTTTCCTCTCCTCACCTGAGGTAAATCTAAATGGTGCCAGCTCAGATCAGTCAGCTGCTCCAACATGCCAATCCTTGTAGGAGTATCCCATGCTGGTATTTGCATGGGAGGGGGTATGTATGTAGCTCTGAAGGTTAGTGCAAGGGGCATCAGATAGTGACCATGTACCTGTTGTCTCAGCTTTCTCTTTGGACCCTTCCTAATCATCTGGATCAATGTGGTGCAATTCCTGTCTAGTTTTATCTGCTGCCCTTCAGGCTGTCTGGGCCCCTTTCTTCTCTCTGCTCTTATTGCATACACCCTGGGGTAGAAAAAGAGCTGTTAGAAGCCTTTGTTCTTCTCCTGTGTCCTTCAGTAAGGTATGTCCAAGTCTTAACTCCAATTCTAACTTCTGAGTGTGATCTAATTGGCCACAGGGGACCTTTGAAAATGTTGCTGGGATGAAGACATAAAGATGAAACCATCCTGACTTGGAGAAGGGTGAGGTCCAGTGACATAATCAAACGAGGGGGAGGTCTACACAGAAAGACAAGAATATAGTCAGAGATTGACATACCACTTACCACCTTAGTTTTCACATAGGCTCTTACTGAACCTAAACTCAGAGATTTGGCTAGAGTGGCTGCCATCAACCCCCAGGACCCTCTGGTCTTCATCTCCTCAGTGATGTTCCTGACTTTTAAAAAAAGGCTTGAGGGATCCAAACTTGATTCTTATAAGTTGTGCAGAACTTTACTAACTAAGCTGACTTCTAATAAGAACCCTAGTCACATTGAACTAGGGAGATCTCTACCACCCGGAGAAAGACTGTGCAGTCATGTAAGGCATCGCTAGGTGTCATCCACAGGCTCACAGTTGAGGGGTAGTCAGAGCAAGTTCCCAGGCTCCCTGGGAGACTGGCTACAAGTCACCACTAAGAATTGCTGCCCTCACACTGGGTTAGTACTTCCTCCCTCCCACTCTCTGGGCACACCTTGATGTCATCTCTCCTGGGATGTTTGGAGTGGAATTTAGAGATTCTCTGCCTGGCTTTTCCTGAGATCTCCAGAAATATAACACCCTCAGTTTTTGTAATCCTTAACTGAAAGTCGTCTCTTTCTTTCACTGATGTTTTATTGTTTGCCTTCTATCACAGATCCCCCCATGCTGAAGCCCTAAAGTGTATTGTTTTTCAAATCTCCTTGTACAGAACGCCTCTGTCATACAAAAAGTCCAACAAAGGATATTGGAAACAACCTAAAATGGAATGCAGGCATCCTGATGGAAAAAAAAATCTTTAGTCTCTGTAACGGTCTCTAAGTTCCTTTCAGCATCTAGTTCCTGGAGTTCTTCCCTCGTCTCTCCTGACTCCTATGTCTGAAGAGTTGCTCTGGATATTTCAGAAGCCTCATACCCACCTTGAGGATGGGACAGGTATTGTTCAACCTCCAGGCCACTCACTGCCAAAGGAGAAGAGAGTCAGCTTTCCTCTCAGAGGAAGTGTTCGCTGGCTCCAACATATAGGCATAGCATACATCCTTTTGGGCTGTGGATTTGGAGAGTCAGGTTGAACAGTCTACTCATGCATCAATATCTGCCTCCTCATGGGAGGTGAGTGAATGCATGGGATCAAATGGAGGCAGCATCTTGCCTTCATCCCTTTCTTCTACTTGGGATAGGGTCATTTGAGAAGGTAACCTGTAGAAATGAACGTTTGGAGACTCTAAGGTCCCTGGGGTTGAAGCCTAAAAATGTAGCTGTGACTGTAACACTCCTGATCCAACTTCTTGAGTATTAGGATTATGAGTTTTATCATGCTGCCTAGAAGCTGTGCTATGTGTGAAGGGACCCTGCCTTGCAGGGTTGGTACTCGAGATGGCCTCCTGTTTTCTCTTGGAAACTGCTATAGTTTGTTGTACACTACACTGTGGAGATTAGATTCTTACGGTGAAGGTGGTGTGTGTTAACCATGGAGATTTGGAACAGCATTCCCTGAAAGGGATGGGGGCCTGTCAGAGGTTTTTATTTTAAATGACAGGATTATGCCTACACAATTGTACATTCTTTATGCACATTTTAAACAGAAGAATGAGAGCTTTTCAGAGAAAAATGAAATCCTTTAATTAGAAAGCACTGAATAAGCAGAGCAGGAAATCTTACCCCCCCACACCCGCCCCTTCCAGCTCTGCCCATGTCCTCAGAGGGCCCAAGAACAAGAATGAAAATTTTGTCTCTTCCATGGAAAATGACCCTGTTCCCAGGCAGCTTTGATAGAATAAGGCTATTAAATTGTAGAGTCAGGACAGACTCAAAGTCAGAGAGTCCCCAGAACATGGAGAAACTGGTAGAGCCCTGGGGTGGACTGTTGGTGTCTTCTTCAGGGGCTCCATCAGTTTTATGCCTAGGCTGGAGATGGTGAGTAAGAAACCTCAACTATGCAGTGGATCATGAAATCCACCAAGGAATGGTGGGACTCTGGGCTGGTGGAATGGATAAAGTTAAACCATTCCAGACCTACCAGATCCCCTGGGGGAATAAAAGCACCACTCATTGTAATACCTCACAATTGGGGGCTCTTGTCACAGATGACATGGGCTCTTGTCAGGGATGACATTCTCACAGAGGATGTGGGAATGTGTACAGATTTTGAACATCTTAGGCATAGAGGGTTTTGCTGACATCTCATAGAAGCAGGTCAGATGTATCTCTCACCATCCTAGATACATAGTGTCTTGTAGATGGAGGACATTTGTTTCATTCACTAACCCAGGTGCATAGTATAAGTTTCTGACCCAGCTTTTTTGGCCTAGCCCCAAGATTCAGACCTGCTTGAAGCCCTGCTCCTGTTTAGTCCCAAATAATCACACGAAGGCTTATATTAATTACGTGCTTTGTGGCCTATGGCTCAGACATATTGCTCTTGCATCCAAACTCAACCCATTGCCACTAATCTGTCTTGACACATAGCACATGGCTTATCTGAATTCCTTTATACAAGTGTATAATGTCTCATAGGTAAATGCTAGACATACCACTACTATCCCAGGTACATGGCGACTCCTGAATGGAAGTCAGGTATACTATCTTGAACAGTGGTTCTCAACTTTCCTAATGCCCCATGTTAGACACCAAGTAACCACAAATTCTAGTTGTTATTTGAATGAAAAATGTGAGCCAGATATTGGGGGAAAAGCTAGAATATCAGAGATAGGAAACAAACCACGTTAATTCTCACCCAGCCAACTTCTCAAGGTAAAAGCTATCTTCAAGAGTTCTCAACCTGGCTTGTCACTTCTGCAGAATACCACACTGTCTGCCTACACCTGCCTTAAATATCTTCTTCACCCAGTTGTTTCACTTCTGGGTTTAATGCTGTGGGACTGTGTTCTGATGTATTGTAAATTTTTGTCCCACCTATTGGTTTAATAAGAAGCTGATTGGTCAGAGGCAGACAAGAAGTGTGGGCTGGGTTACCAGACCAAGAAAACTCTGGAAACAGGAAGAGCAGAACAGAAATGCCCGAGAGGCCAGCGGAGAAGTCAACAGATGCAGAGGACAGCTATGCTGCTCTGAGAAAAGGTACCAAGCTACATGGCTAAACAAGACAAGAATCATGAGTTAGTTTAAGAATTGAGAGTTAGCAAGTTATATGTCTAGGCCACAGGTCGATCAGCATAAAATTAATATAAGTGTTTGTGTGTTTCTGTGGGACTGCAGGATGCGGGACGGCAGGTCTAGGGGTCTGGACCTTAGGCTGGACAGGCCAGAAACATCCTACTACAGTTCAAGTCTGCCTCATTCTAGAAGATTAAAAGCATGAGCTACTACTGTTTGGTAGTTAGGCCTTGAACTCACAGAAACACAGAAAGGTCTCTGTCTCTGGAGTTAAGGGATTAAAGGTGTAGGTTACCACTCACCACTCCTCTTTCCTGTGCTGGGATTAACAGCATGAGTTACCACTCTGTGACCCTCATGGCTTGACTGTGAGTGGATCTGTTCTCTGATATTCCAGGCTGTTTCTTACTTCTTTTTCTTCTTAAAATATATCACCACATAAATACCATGGCTCTTTAATACACTCCCTCATGTTGTATTGACCCCCAAACTATAAAAAATTATTTTTATTGCTACTTAATAACTGTAATTTTGCTACTGTTATGAATCATAATGTAAATATCTGCTATGTGATTTCTGTGGAAGGGTCATTTGGCACCCAAAAGGATTTGTGAACCACAAGTTAAGAACTACTGATTTACAAGTCTCATGTTTTAATGCCGTATAGGTAGCAGTCATCTCCTATGGATAGCATAAATGCCATTGTGGTATGTGTTGGACTTAAGACATTACTAGTTTTGCAATTAAGAAATTCTACTTTAAAGCACTGCCCAACACACAACACACACATTGTCAGTCAGTTACAATCAGGATGGTAAGTATATCCCCAAAAGCATTCCTGTGATGTGCCCATTGCTAGTGTTTCTCTCAGAGATAGCCAACTCTTTAAATCATATTTTGGGTCACGTCTTTTCATTTCAGTCATAGATCATGCAGACAGGGGGCTTTTTAGCTCATCCATACCGCAACTTGTCCCTGCCTGTGGTCTTTCTTCATGCTTCACAACGCACCAGGGCTGCTCAGGCTGCTGGACCTTGCTCTTGCTGCTGCCTCTGCCTGGAATATTCTTTTGCACATGTGTTCAGCTTATTTCTTCTGCTCACCTATTGGCAGAACTCAAGATGTGGCATCATAGTTGATCTACCTGTCAAGTCTTGACACTCTCTAGCTTCTATTTTGGTTCAGAGCACCTGCCCCTTCCTGCCAGCACAGCATCGATTTAGTTGATTGCTCCTGTTCTCCATCTTATCAGCCTGATGGAAAACACAGTGTAGCAACTATGGCAAAGCCAGGCATGCACTGATGATAGATATACATTTGCTAGCTAGCTCACCAGATCATTTTATTATTGTAATGAAAAAAATCATATTTTTTTAAATCTATGTATCCCCTTGTTGAGGCTCCCTTCCCCCTCCCGCCCCTCCCAGTTACTCACTCTTCTCTTCATCAGTTTATCTTCTCCCCAGCAAGGGCAGGAGGTCCCAAGGTCCCAAGGTGGCTTAGTTCAACATCCTCTCCAGGTAGATCTGCTTTCCTCACCCCCACATCAAGACTGAGTCAGGTGTTCCTCTGGAGGGAATGGGCACCAAGGTGCCAGTCCAAGGTATTTCAGATCCCAAGCTGTTCATTGGTTGTGATTTGCAGCTTGGACATGCTTAACTTTTTTTGTTTAAAGTCCACCAGTGAGTGAGTACATCCCTTGTTTATCTTTCTGAGTTTGTGAGACCTCGGTCAGGAGGATATTCTCCAAATACATCCTACAAATTTTAGGATATCATTTTTTCTTCACTGCTGAGTAGTACTCCATTGTGTAGATGTACCCCAGTTTGTTAATGCATTCTTGAGCTGAGGGGCATCTAGGTTGTTTCCAGGTTCTTGCTATTACGAATAATGCCGCTATGAACATAGTTGAGCTAATGCCTTTGGAGTGTGAATGTGCATCTTTAGGGTATATGCCCAGAAGTGGTATTGCTGGATCTTTGGGGTGATTGATTCCCAGTTTTCTGAGCAACCACCATACTACATTCCAGAGTGGCTGAACCAGCTTACACTCCCACCAGCCATGGAGGAGTGTTCCCCTTGTTCCACATCCTCTCCAACATAGGCTGCCATCTGTGCCTTTTATCTTAGTCAATCTGACAGATGTAAGGTGGTATCTCAAAGTTGTTTTGATTTGCATTTGTCTGATGGCTAAAGATGTTGAGCACTTTTTCAGGTGCCTTTTAGTCATATATAATTCTTCTGCTGAGAATTCCATTTTTAGTTCTGAACCCCATTTTTTGATTGGGTTATTCAAGGCTTTGGGCTCTAGTTTCTTGACTTCTCTATATATTTTAGAGATCAGTCCTCTGTTACTTGTAGGGTTGGTGAAAATTTTTTCCATTCTGTAAGCTATCATTTTGTCTTATTGACTGTGTCCTTGGCTTTACAGAAGCTTCTCAGTTTCAGGAGGTCCCACTTATTGATTGTTGTTCTTAGTGTCTGTGCTACTGGTGTTATATTTAGATGTGGTCACCTGTGCCAATGTGTTGGAGGGTATTTTCCACTTTCTTTTCTATCAGGTTCAGTGTGGCTGGGTTTATGTTGAGATCTTTGATCCACTTGGATTTGAGTTTGCGCAGGGTGACAGGCTTGGATCTATTTGCATTTTTCTACACACTACCATCCAGCTATGCCAACACCATTTGTTAAAGATACTATTTTCTTTTCACTGAGTATTTTTGGGCCTCTTTGTCAAAGATCAGGTGTTCATAGGCTTTTGGGTTTACATTGGGATCTTCAATTCGATTTCATTGATCCACAAGTCTGTTTTTATGCCAGTCCCAGGCTTTTTTTTTTTTATTACTGTAGCTCTATAGTATAACTTGAGGTCGGAAATGGTGATGCCTCTGGAGGTTCTTTTGTTGAGTAAAATTGTTTTGGCAATCCTGGCTTTCCTGTACTCCAAATGATATTAAGTATTGTTCTTTCAAGGTCCATAAAATATTGTGTTGGGATTTTGATGGGCAGTGCATTGAATCTGTGGACTGCTTTTGGTAGAATTGCCATTTTTACTATGTTGATCCTACCTATCCAGGAACATGGGAGATCTTTCCATTTTCTGATATCTTCTTCAATTTTTTTCAGTAATTTAAAATTTTTGTCAAATAGATCTGTTACTTCTTTGGTTATAGTTACTCCAAGGTATTTAATGCTATTTACAGCTATTATAAATTGTGATGTTTTTCTTATTTCTTTTTCAGCCCTTTATCTTTAGTGTATAGAAGGGCTACTGATTTCTTTGAGTTAATCTTGTATTTTGCTACATTGTTGAAGGTGTTTGTCAGCTGTAGAAGTTCCCTGGTAGAATTTTGTGGGTCACTTATGTATACAATCATATCATCTGAAAATAGAAATAGTTTCACTTCTTTTCCAATTTGTATCCCCTTAATCTCTCAATGAGTTGAGTCCATTAATATTAAGGGATATTAATGACCACTGATTGATATTTCCTGTTATTTTTGGTGGTGGGTTGTATGTTTTTCCTTTCCCTGGTTTTTCTTCTGTGGTGTTATTGAGTGATTGTTGTTTCATGGGTGTATCTGGGATCCTTAGGTTGGAGTTTTCCCTCTAATGCTTTCTGTAGGGATGGATTGGTAGACAGGTATTAAGTCTGACTTTGTCATGAAATATTTTGTTTATTCCATCTATGGTGATTGATAGTTTTGCTGGGCACAGTATTCTAGGTTGACAGCCATGCTCTTTTAGTGTCTGTATAACTTCTGACCAAGACCTTCTTGCTTACATTGTTTCCAGTTAGTAGTCAGGTGTTATTCTGATGGGTCTGCCTTTATAGGTAAGTTGGCCCTTTTCTTTTGCAGCTCTTAAAATTTTTTCTTTGTTCTGTATGTTTTGTGGCTTGATTATTATGTGGCAAGCAGACTTTTTTTGGGGGCGTCAAATTTATTTGGTGTTCTGTAAACTTCTTGTATATGTATAGGCATTTCCTTCTTTAAGTTGGGAAAGTTTTCTTCTTTGATTTTATTGAATACATCATCTGTGCCTTTGAGGTGGAATTCTTTTCCTTCTTTTATTCCTATTATTCTCTGGTTAGGTCTTTTCATGGTGTTCCAAATTTCTTGAACATTTTGTGTTATGGCTTTTTTGGTTTTAGTGTTTTCTTTGATTGATGTATCTATTTCTGCTATTGAGTCTTCCACTCTAGAGATTCTCTCTTCCATCTCTTGGATTCTGCTGGTTATACTTGTATCTGTAGTTCCAGCTCTTTTCTTCTTGATTTCTGTTTCCACCTTTGCTTCATTTTGTGCCTTTTTTGTTGCTTCTGTTTCACTTTTTAGTTCCCAGAATGTTTTTTTCATTTTTTGGCTTTCCTTTTCTTGGTTTTCTTTTCAGGATTTGTTCATCTCTTCCAACTTTTTTGTTTGTATTTTCTTCTATTTCTTTAAGGGAATTTTTTATATCCTCTTTGAAGGCTTCAATAATCTTTATAAAGGTGTTTTTGCTGTTGTTTCCTTTTGATTCCTCTTAATTGCTCTTCAAGTCTTGTAGTTGTAGAACCATCAGTTTCTTCTGATGTTGCCTTGTTGGTCTTTATATTGCTATATGTATTCTTGCACTGGTGTCTGCCCATGGTTTCAGTGGTTCACAATTAATCAGCTCCTAGCCAGTTGTGGCTAGAGGGCTTGTGTGTCTCCTGTCTGCTCTGAGCAAGGAGTCTGTTCGCTCTTTGACTCTGCTCTAGACTTTGGACTGCGTTTTCAAGGCCCTCAGTTCTTTTCTGATGATGCAGTTCACCCTGGAGGCGGGGCCCCACTGGGCAGGCATAGGGTCTTCTGCTGGGAAAAGTCTGAGTTCAGACTCTTGGGTGTGAGCCTGATCCCAGAGAGGAATTCTCTGGACTGGGACCCAGGAGGTGGAATAAGCTTACCTTTGACTCTACTCTGGACAGGGGCACTCACCAGATCATTAATTGAGGAAAAAAGTGTTCCTTATAGCAACTTAAAAAAGGAAGCTCCGGGCTGGAGAGATGGCTCAGTGGTTAAGAACACTGAATGCTCTTCCAGAGGACCAGGGTTCAATTCCCAGCACCCACATGGCAGCTAACAACTGTCTGTAGTTCCAGTTCCAGGCAAAAAACAAAGGCAAATAAATAAATAAAAAGCTTAAAAAAAAGGTAGCTCTATTAAAAAATGTATTTATATACCTAATAAGACAAGATAAGAAAATTACATCAATAAGTTTAGGCACATAAAACAAACATTTGTTGGAATGCTTAGGTATCAAGAGTCCTCATCAAATGTGTGGTTATAAGAAGGCAAATCACCCATACTTGTTGCCTTACATGGCATAGACCGTTATTTCTGCTGAAGCACGACATGTTGGATGGGGTTCCAGGGAGGATTCTGTGCTCAGAGAACAAGAGAGACATTAATGAGTTCACCTGCTTGGTTTGAACTTGGTCATGAAGGTGACTCCAAATTCTCTCATCTCATATCCTCCAGGGACCCTCACAAGCATGTGCACAGAAAACAGATATAAAGCCAGTCAAAACAGGCTCCATTCTTAACAACACATCAACAGATAACTGATACTATACAAGTGCTCTTTGTTCTTGACTTTGCTTCCTTCCCCAGTCTCCTTCCTTCCTTCTCACTGTTTTTCTCTCTATGGTTAAAATTAATAAATAGCAAGGACCTAATGGTTAATCAAGGAAATCTAATTGCACAGCATTCCTACAGCCTGATAATATAAATAAAGTTTGGAAATATGTAAAAGGGTGTTCAAATTATTGATAGTGTAATATATATGCAGCAGCAGTATAAAAATGGGTTCAGTTAATAAATTCCAAATGTAGGGGAGTGGCTAGCATGGGGAAAGGAATTAGGGACAGTTAGAGATGTAGTAATACATTTCTGACCCATTCAGCTCAAGGTCAGGATCTGCCCACAGCTCTGCTGCCTTTTAGCCCCAAATAATGACTCAGGAGCTTATATTAATTACATGCTGTTCGGCCTGTGGCTCAGGCTTATTGCTAGATAGTTCTTGCATCTTAACTCAACCCATTTTTATTAATTTGTCTTTCCATGTGGCTTGTGGCTTACCTGTACTCCATTACATATTTATTCTTGGGCGGCTGGATTGTGTTTCTCCTGACTCTGCCCTCCTCCCCCTCTATCTATGCATGTGTTTCCCTCCTGCTTCTAAGCTGCTCTGCCATTGGCCAAAACAATTTCTTAAGTATCCAGTGGTATTCATAGAATACACAAAGACATCCTATATCATAGAGGAAGATATAAATCTTCAATTTTATCATGGACACAGAAATATTCTAAAAGGCTTATTTATTTGATGTGTATAAGCACCTGTTAGGCATACATGTATGTACTTGTGCATTTGTACAGAGGCTAGAGAATACAGTTAATGTCTATACTTTTGAGGCAGTATCTCTCCTTGAACCTGGGCTTCATGTTTTCTTGGCTAGGCTAGAAGCCATGGTCTCTTGACTTGTTCTGTGGGTGCTGGGATCCAAGCTCTAGTCCTCATGGTAGCACAGAATGCACTGTTTACTGCCACACTGTCTCCGATATCTATATAAATATTTTAAAAACATAAATTATAGATGACAAATGCTACTGTTAGATGGATGGGGCTAGATGTTTGGGTGTTCTGTGGTTTATTCTCTATACTTTGCTGTATGTTTTTAATTTTTCATAATTATATGACTGATGTTTTGCTGAGCTGAAATAAGCACTATATCTTGTTTATAACAAGAAATAAAGTCATTTGCATGACTGAAATTGTTTGCTATTGATTTTCTTTTTGAGAGGCAGGGCCTTGTTGTATGCAGCACAGGTTGCTTCTAACTCATTGGCAATTCTCCTGTCTCAGCACCCCCAGCTCCAGCCTCTGACTGCTGGGATTACAGGTGTGTGCCACCATGTTGCCTCACTAATGGTTCTGATTGGTTCTTCTCTTCTGTTACAAATGCCAGGTTGAGCCAACAGCCTGTGGTGGCTTTTGGTTTTATGCACATGCCATGTCTTCATGCAGGTCAAGGCTGTTTTCACTTATTGGCCCTGCTGCTGTGATGTTTTGGATAACTGTGGCTCATCAGTGAGTGTTGAGGAGCACAAGGGTATGCAGCCTCTGTAATCTCCTCCACTCTTTTGGCTTTCTATCTGTTCTTAATTTGGTCCAGCTGGGATGAGGGCTGAACTATTTTTATTCCTTTAAATAATCTTATAACACAAGTCTAGCATACTTCCTTCTGAAATCTGGTGAAAGGAAGAAAAGTAGAAGATTGAAGTCTGACTTTGTGAAGAGGTAGCAAGCATCGTGGTATGGGCATCTGTGGTGATAGAAACAGCCTGAGGTAGGGGGGACCTTGGGAAAGAGCAGTGCCACATTTGGTGTATGTGCTGAGAAGATTTGTGAGAAAGCAAGCTACTTCTGAGAACTTTTAGTCCTTTCCCATAAGACATTTGATCACTTGATCTGTTGAGTTTTTCTTCTCAGTGTATGATGCCTTCAGTTGTCATAGGTGCTCAGGTAGACAGATCACATGCTGCAGCTTCGCCATTTTTTAAAAAATGGTAGGATATAATTAAACAATGGACAAGTAGCCTAGTCACAGGAATTCTCACAGAAGCAGTTATTGAAAGGACAAATGTAGGACCTGGACAAATGCCTGTTTGTCTGACTCAGTTCAGCTGCAGTTGTCAATCCTGTTTTCTTCTGTCACCGCAGTTTATGCTTTCCTGATCTCTTTTGGTTTCACAGGTTCTCTTATCACAAGATGATTCCTGATAAATTGGAGCTTTGCATCCTTGGGCTAGTTTGTCTCACCAGAGGATAATTTTGGTTCCTAGCTTCCCTGTTGCTAAATATTTTCCCAAGATAGGATGCTATGCCCTAAGATTGGGTGAACCCAAAGATGATCCAACACAATCCTGAAAGTTCAAGTCAGTTCAATCATATAAAGAAATAATACAAAGGATGTACACATCAGAAAAGGAAAATAATGTGGACTGCACAGTTATCTTCAGGGGGAAGTCTCATGAAATATAAAATGCTCCTGGAACTAATATACTTCAGGGTACAAGAACAATGTAGAAAAATCAAGCAATTTACATAATCAAATCAAATAAGTACATAAAAATAAAAATGAAAGACACATTATTATAAACAAAATTTCAAAATAAAATAGATTAATTTTATGACCAGCAAAACAAATACAGGGTCTAAATAGTGAAAAATTTAAGGAATTAACGAATAAAAACCTAAAGAGATGGGCTATATTCTTGAATGTGACTAAAAAAAAAAAACATTAGACTTATGTTTGTCAAAAATAAACAGCCCTAAAAGAATGAAAACTGTTCTTTGTACAACAACCTAAGATATAAATTATTTAATATTTATTTGGTGAGACTCAGGATATTTAGAACTATAAAGGACCTAAGGTATACCCAAATTGCTAGAAAAATACCCTCAGGTTATGGATTGGGAGACTCTGGGCTTTAAAGACTTTAACATGCTTCTGCCTTTGGATCACACAATGAATCACACAATGACGACCTTATAGAAGGCGTATGGTTCTGTTTTGTGGTTTTAGACATTCAGCCAATATCTTTATCTAAATTGGACAGATCATTCTATTTGCCTTACAATAATTAGTAGACAGGGCTCTGTTTCTGTTGTCATTCTTTTGTGCTTTCTGCATATGTTGAGTTTCTTCATTCCTCATTTTGTTTTGTGTCCAGTGTTTTTCATGTTCTAGTTATTTGACTTCCTTCTTATGTACTTTCCCCCTATAGATAGATACATTGTTTTCTTGATAGTTACCTGTATAAGATTAAAATTATAATTTAAGATGTATGCTAGTTTTGATTAATGCAAACTCATACTTACCTCTGCAGCACTTTCTCCACCTTATATTGCTGTCATCACAAAGCACTTCATATTATTTTGTGTGTCCATTAGCTTAGATTTATAATTACTGTTATAATTGTTATTTTGAAATATATAAGAAAGGTAAAAGGTTACTACTAACCAAAGCTGTTGTGTTTCATATTAATTGATGCAGTTTTTTTTTTTTTTTAACCAGTGTTGTAAAGTGTAGCAACCAGTCATTCCTATCCAGTGTCTTCTCATTTCAACTGCAAAGTCTCAATTTAGTGTTCCTCATAGGACAGGTCTCTATGAGGCAAACTTTCTCAGCTTTGCTTTATCTGGTCATATTTAAAATTTTCTTTTGTCTTTCTTTGAAGGATGGTTTTGCTGCATATAAAAGTATTGATTTTCTGAACCCTACTACCAGCTCTTTAAATTTGACATTCTACTGCCTTTTGGATTTTGTAATTTTTTGCCTTTTAATTTTCTTGCAATCCCTGTACATGGTGTTTCTCCTGTATTGCTGCTCTTAAAATTCTGTGTATACTCCCCACCTCAAATTTAACTATGTCTGTGTTGTAGAAGGTTTCCCTGCCCGTTTGGGCCCGGAGGTTCGGACCTTCCCTGCGGCGGCTTTTGTCCCCCAAAGTAATGAATCAGATATAACCTCATACTGTTTGGCCTATGTCTCAAGCACATTACTAGCTAGCTCTTTCATCTTAATTCAACCCATTTCTTGTAATCTACCTGCCACGTGTCCCAGCCCGTGGCTCACCTGGATTCCTTACATGTCTCTTCTTCTGGGGTCAGATGGAGACTGGCTAACTCCACCCTCCTTCTACCTGCCTGTCCTCTGATCTTCCACCCATTTCTACTGTGCTCTGCATAGACCAAAACAGCTCCTTTATTTACAGCATACACAGAACATTCCACCACATGTCTCAATATAGCTACTTTTAATTTCATCTCCCTTTGTGTTTGTTGATGTTCTTGAAGATAGGCAGATTCATGTTTTATTAAACTTAGGGTGACTTATGCTGCTATTCATTCAGGCATTTTCCAGGCATTTGTTTCTTCCCTGATCTCTGTACTTCTAGAACTCTCTCTCTCTCTCTCTCTCTCTCTCTCTCTCTCTCTCTCTCTGTGTGTGTGTGTGTGTGTGTGTATGTGTGTGTGTGTATTTATGCTGTGTGCAAGGTCTCAGAAGCTGTGTTATTTCTCCTTGTTTTTTTTTCTGTTCCGTGATCTTGGGGCTGTATTATTGACGTGTTTAACCAACTCCTCCTCTACCTGTTCACTTGTACGTTCAAGTCATTGTACTTCCACATTTTTAGGATCAAATGGATTCTTTACATATAGTTCCCATCTTTTTGTTGGCATTTTTTAAAGATATAATTTTCTTTGATTGTTTTAATTCTCAGTTTATGCTTTTCTTTCATTCCTTTGTATAGAGTCTCATTTTTATCACATCATTGTAATATATTTTGTGGTATTCTTGAATTGTTTTCTTAATTTCTAGTGAATGAAATCTACTTTCTTGTTATCTTGAATGGCAAATTTCCCTTGATTGAAAACTGACTGTGTTGGATGGGCAGTCAACTAAGAGACATGCCTGTGTGTGGGTCTGTAAGGAGAAGACCCTCTCACAGAGTAACAGGCATATTCCATTCTACCAGTGTAGTCATAGTGAAGTCTGAGAAGAAGCTTTTCCTTTTACCTGCTCACCTTTGCTCCTTGCTGGTAAGGGCATCTACTCTGTGTGTTTGTGGCTGCTGTTGTGATCCTCGACTGACATCCAGCTTTTTTGACTAATATTGACTAAAGGTCAGGGATTTTATCTGCACTCTTCTTGTAGCTAATTGTGTTGAAAGTCTCTTTCTGAGCCTTTTATTTTGCTATATGTTTCACCTCTTAATGAAACATCTGCTTGTGTTTTTCCTTATTTTTCTATGTGGGTTGGTTTGGGTTTTGATTTTTAATTTAATCATCTCGGATAAGTTCCTTTTCAGATATGTAACTGGAAAATATTTATTTCCAGTCTTCATGGTTTTCATTCTCTTACTGGCTCTGTTTCCATTTGTACTTTGTGTCAAGTATGAGAAAATCTTTCATTCAGCCTTAGGTCTGAAGTTTTGTTTGTCAAAAATATACAATTTACATTTTACATTTAAGTCTTTGGTCCATTTGGAGCTAATTTCTATAGTGTTCGAGGTTTCAGGCAGATGTATAATTTAACACATGGATGCTCCATTGTTCCTGTACTATTTGCTGAAGACCACATTTTCTATGTCCAATTTTACTTTCGTACCTTGGTCAAATATCAGCTATCACCACCACCTCACAAAGCAAGAAAATAGGAAAACCTATACTCTACTTTCTATAAAGAAATGATTAAGAAAGCTGGCAAAAAGAATAAGAATTTACTTCCAAGAACTCTGGAATCTAATAGATGACTTACAACAACCCGGAAGACCAATGTAGCTACTAAAGGCTGTAAAACCTCAGCTGGTGAGCACTGTGACACCTCTGCCCCTTCCTTCCTTACCCCTTCAGAAGGCAGCTGAGTTCCTACTGAAGGCTGTTGCTCCCAGTCAATAGGAATATATTCTGTATGAGTTTTGTTTATGTTTCTCTTTTCTGCCCCTGAAGGATCAACTCAATCCACCTTTGTTTTGATTTCCTCACAGAGATCTAGGACTTCAAGGAGCTCAGCAGGTTCTCCCATACCCAATGTGTGAGGGGGAGGGAGGGAGGGAGGGAGAGAGAGAGAGAGAGAGAGAGAGAGAGAGAGAGAGAGAGAGAGAGAGACACTCTCAAAGGGCTTCAGGGACATTCTGTCCCCCAAGCTAGAGTAGAGAGGTCCCATGTATTGATCTGAAAATTCCACCTTCCATATAAGTTCATCTGGAGACCTAAGAAGGCTGAGGAAACTCCCATGCCAGAATGTTAGCAAATCAGCCAAAATGTCTTATCTGGGGACACATGATTTCAAGGGTGTGTGGTTAGTCTAGGCCTCAAAAGCCAGGACTCCTCAACCTGTGTAACAAGACACACATCTTGAGGTGGGGAGTATAGGAGGTGGTCCTTGAACACCCCATGGTTCTGACTGCTGTGGTGTGATGGGGAACAGCCCAGCACAGACCATGCCTCTGTGGCTAGGTACCCAGAGACAAGAACTGAAGAAGGTGTGAGGTGCTCAGAAAACCCAGCAGTTCTACGTCACTCCCTCACAGCAAACATGTCCATGAAGGCAGCATAGTTTTGGAAGGTTACAAAATATGTTTGGGCTTTCCTTGCATCTTTTCACCAAGGCTACCCGTGAGGCATATTTTCTGTGGTTATTTCTCAATTAGTTGAAAGATTTTTGAATATACAAACAGGAAAGATACCCTGCTAGGCTCCTTCCCTACTTAATTGTCCTGAGACTCCCTGATGACCCTTTACCCTTTTGGTTCTATGACTTTGGAGTTCAGAATGTGAGTCCTCTATGTGTGGAAATTATGTTTTAGACATTTTTTTTGGAAGTTTCAAAAACTGTTCCACATATGCCCATCTTTGTGTTAGTCCTCTTTGGTAAACATTTCTGAGGACTTGCACAGGACAGCCACTGGTAATGGATCAGTGAACTTATTTTTAAACTCAAACTTAAAAAAATAGTTCAAAGTTAAAAAAGTTTACTACTTAGAAAGCATGTCTCTGTGATGGTTTGAGTGTCAATGTCCATCCTGCCCGCCCCATAGGCAAACCCTTTGTCCCTAGTTGTTGATGCTGTTGGGGAAGGTTAGGGAACCTTTATGAGGTGACGTCTGCTGGAAAGCTGTATCCCTGATCCTTTCTCCTTCCTGACTGTGGATGCAACCTGACCAGTCACCTTTAGGCCTGCCACTGCATCTTTCTGCCATGGTGTGTTTGTCTCAACTATGCAGAAGAATAAACTCTTTCCAAGTTGCTTTTATGAGACATTTGGTCATGATAAGAAAAAAAAAATAACTAATCCAGTCCCTTTTCTATGCCTGCATTTCCTGTTCTCAGAGTGGTTGCCATGTTTATATCTTTCCCCACCTCTGACCCCTGATTGCCTTAAGGTAGCGAACACTTGGTCAGCCTTAATTGATTAGGTATAGAGATTTTAGGAATGGAATGGAAATGAGCAAGATAATTTTTATCTCCAAATCTGGACTAAAAACAAATAACTAAGGAACAAGAATGATGTGAGATGGATTATTCACCCTTTGTCTTTTTTTTACTTGAGTCACAGCTCCTCAGATATGCTTAACGAGAGAGAGAGAGAGAATACATAGTGTAGGATCTTCCTTTGCATTTCAGGCCAGAGCACCTCAAACTTTGTGACCTCAGCTCTGGCTGAAGAGCCCTAACATCTTGTCATTTTCACAGGAACCTTATAAACTGGTTGGTGTGCACCCCAAATGCAGCTCAGGGAAACTACTGAAAGAATGGGTCAATGGTGGCAACCTGCAGGAGAGGAGAGATTGCAGAACTTGTGCTAAGCATGTTACTTTGAAATCCTCTGGTACAGGAGTCCTGATTCCCATTCTCCTTCTCTGGGAGAGCAAGTGACTTGGAGTATGGAGATGCAGAGCTCTCAGCATTTTCCTGTGTGACAGCATCACACAGGACACCACATCTGCTTTCTGACAGTGATGGCAACAAGAAGGCAGGTGAGATTTGCTTCAGCTATAAGAGAGGGAAAGAGTCACCTGGTGACAGGAAGCATGTCAGGCTATATGCACTCAAGACAGGCACCTAGTGTGAGTGAGGAGGCTTGCACAGTTAGAGCTCTGCTTGTAAGGTGAGAGAACATAGAAATCAAACGCAAGTCCAGAAGGATGATTCAACAACCCAGTCTGCTCCTGAAAGGCTCATGTCTCTGGTTTGTTAAAAATTGCTTTGGGGGTTGGAGAGATGGCTCAGCGGTTAAGAGCACTGACTGTTCTTCTGGAGGACCTGAGTTTGATTCCCAGCATCCACATGGCAGCTAACAACTATAATTCTAAGATTTGACACCCTTACACAGTTATACATGCAGGCAAAACACCAATTCACATAAAATAAAAATAAATATTAAAAATTCGCTTTTGTGGGACCTAGGGATGATAGTTTATTTAGTAAAGGCTTGCTTTTAAAAGAAGAGGGACTTGAAGTCTGCTTCCTGAACCTATAAAAGTAGCTTCATGTGACATGTGTTTGTAATTCCAGCACTGAGAGACAAGTAGATCCCTGGGACTCACTGAGCACCCAGCCAAACCTAATCAACAAGCCTTGGGTCTTGGTGAAGGTCCTGTCTTAAAACAGGGTATATGGTGCCTGAGGAAGGATATCTGAAGATGTCCTATGGTTTCCACATGTGTGCACACATACATACATTCTTATATCCATCCCCAACACATCCACAATACTGTTTCTTTGGACTTCAGGCCAAGAGTCAAGCATACCAAGCCTTGAGTATCCATCCTTCTCTTTCCCAGGGAACATCTGATTCTTCCCAAGTAACGGAACCTGGGACAACCTTCCCCATGTTTCCAGATAGAGACACTTATTCTAATTGGCACCATCTGGTGAAGGTAGTTTGGGACATGGTTGTGGCGAGCCGCTTCTGTCCTGCAGAACGACGAGTCACCACACGCACGATTCTTCTCGGATCACACTTTATTGGAGTACAGCTCAGTTGTGAAATGTTGGAAAGAAGACCCCGAGCCTGAGATTCAGCCTGCTTATATAGGGAAGCCTGGTGCGTGATTGGTGCCTAACACAATGCCTCATTAACATATAGCTGGTG
>PVIH01022863.1:0-26175 GCA_004025045.1 Sigmodon hispidus | reverse complement strand
TGTGTCTGTGTGTCTGTGTGTCTGTGTGTCTGTGTGTGTATGTGTGTTTATAGTAGGCTTTCTCAGACCACCCCCAAATCACAACATGGAGACTTATTATTAGCTATGAATGATCTGCCTTGGTTTAGGCTTATTTCTGGCTAGCTTTTAAAAAAACAAACAAACAAAAAAACCTTAAATTAACCTGTTTCTCTTCATCTACATGGAACTCAGGTTATCACATCTGCTAGGCAAATGCAAAGTCATCTCGCCAGCTCGCTCTCATGAACTGTAATGACTCTTTCATGTCTCCTGACTCTGGATGCATGTTCTGCATATCCTGTCCAGGCTCGCCAGCCGACTCTTGTTCTCTAGTGGCTTTCGCTTGTGGCAGCCATCACTCATGTTTGTTTTGCCTTCATTTGCTCTTGCAGGAAACTTCATTGCTAGATGTTTTATTTGGTTCTTCTTGGCCAGTCATAATGATGGTGATTGTTTTAGGATCCATCCAACAGCTCCAGCATCTGAACTCTTTCTGCTGCTCTTTCTGTTACCCTTTGCTTCCCTCATACTTCCCTCAGCAGTGCTTGTTGCTACTGCTTAGTTATGTACTCTGCTCTGCCACTGACCTTGAAAAAATATATTTGTGTAAACACATGGCTGTCCAAGATAAACTCGACTTCTCCCAATGGATCTGTTACTTTCAGTCCCAAGGGCTGTCCCCAGTATGGCACCAGTTGGAGTTTATGGCTTAAATATTTTTGGACCCGAGTGGTTACACTGTAAAAATGTCTACAAGCAGCTGCAGATGCTCAAGGGTGTGGTGTTGGCTCATTGTACTGTTCAGCAGTGTAAAGTCAGAATTTTTCTCTTGGTGGGTTCTGAATGGCAAAAGCCTTCAGCTTTCAGTGTGTCCAGATAAACCTTTACTGATTTGTTTGTACTTTGAAATTGTGTGTGTGTGTGTCCATAACTATGTGGGTATGTGTTGCCATGCATACACATGTAAGAGCCAGAGCAAGATGTCCAGTGTCTCCCTCAATTTTCATCTTTTTACCTTGAGAATGGATTTCTCACTAAACTAGAAGCTCAGAATTTAAGCTGTCAAATGAGCTCTTGGGAACTGCCCTGTGTTCCTATTCCCACATATTTGGGTTATAAGCTCCTGAAGCCATGCCTAGCTTTTTACCTGAGTCCTGGGATTTGAACTTGGGTCCCCTTGCTTGCAGAACAAATGCTCCTAGCCACTGAGCTGTCTGCACAGCTCCTTGTACTTTGAAATTTTTAATGTAAATTTATTTGAATAATATTTGATTTTTTTTCTCTCCTGTGAGGATTCAGGTGCCTGGGGTAAGCTGTCTGTTCCTGGAACTCTGAAACCACAGTCCCTTGAAGTTTCCAGGTGCTGTTTGTGGTTTGATGGGGTGTCTGTTATACAGCTCTGCCTCTGAGGCCTTTTATGGGATATCATTTTTCCCACGTGACCAGGATACGGTGGTCTGCCTCTGCTAATGCAGACTCACCACCTGTCTCCAGCACCGTGGACCACTTTGAATCATCCTCACATTTTGCTGTGGGTCACTATAACCTGTTTTCTCTCAGCTGAACCATGTTCTGTGTCTGTAATAGAAGATGTAGGACCATCCAAATCCCTGCTAGAGTACCTGGGGCTTCTGAAGGATCAAGCCAGGCCCTTTTCTTGAGTCCGTTGTTCGTTTTTCTTTCCTCTTGTGCTGCAGACTAACCTGGACCAGTTTCTCGTGTAATTCTCGATGGGAAGCCCCTTGGCCTGAGCCACACCTTCCCTCTCTGGGAGTTAGTTCTGGAATCTAGAATCCTCTTTGCCTCACTGTCTTAACTTTTTTGTCAGAACAGGGAAAAGGTCCAGACACTTGGCTTCCTCAGCATCCCCTCCTGTCTGGCCTGGGACACCAGGATCAATGATTTAGTCATCAGAAGAAGAAGAGTTGTCCCCTTACACTGAAAAAAAAAAAACAACATTGGGACTCCATTAAAAATTCAATTTCCAATAAGAGGCTGATTTTTAGCTCTCTCTTTTTAAATTTATTCTCTCTCTCTATCTCTGTGTGTCTGTGTGTGTAGTAGAGTTTCTCAGACCACTAGCCCCCAAATCAGGACATGGAAACCTTTTAGTTATGAATTCTTGGCTCTGGTTTAGGCTTGTTTCTGGCTACCTTTAAAAACAACAAAACAAAACAAAAGCTTCAGTTAGCCTGTTTCTTCTCATCTACACTTTGCCTTGCAGCTCTCTGCCTTTGTTTTGTTCCATATGTCCTACTTCCCAGCTCACCCCGTGGCTGGCTGGCAGCTGCCTGGGTTGCCCACCCTTGGTGTCTCCCTCTCTTTCTCTTTTTCCTTTCTAGATCCTAGATTTCTCCTTCTACTTATTCTCTTTGCCTGCTGGCTCCACCTATTCTTTCTCTGTAGTCAGAAGTTTCTGGTCCTTCCAGTTCAAGGTCCAGACCTGCAGTCCTGCAGGCACTTAGCCCCCAAAAATCACACAAAGGCTTATATTAATTACAAACTGTTTGGCCTATGGCTCAGGCTCAGTACTTGCTAGCTCTTACAGCCTAACTCAACCCATTTTCATTGGCTTGTGGCTTACCTGCACTTTTACATTCTGCCTTCTCTGGGGGGAAGCTTGCAGCATCTCCTTGACTCTGCCCATCTTCATCTTTTATCTATGCTTGGATTTTTTTTTGCCTGCCTCCAAGCTGGCTTTCCATAGGCCAAAACAGCCTCAGTATTAATCAGTGGTACTCACAGCATACAGAAAGACATCCCACATCACTTCTCTGCCTACCTATTGGTAATTCTGCTTTTTATTAGACCAATCAGGTACCTTAGGCAGACAAGGTAAAGGAGCAACACATCTTTACACAATTAAACAAATATTAATATAAACAAATGCAACATACTTTTACATAGTTAAAGTATATTCTACAACACAACTCTCTCTCTCTCTCTCTCTCTCTCTCTCTCTCTCTCTCTCTCTCTCTGTGTGTGTGTGTGTGTGTGTGTGTGTACATGCAGAGTCCAGAAGAAGGTACCAGGTCTCCTGGAGGTGGAGTTAGAGGTGGTTGTAAGCCCTTGATGAATGTTGGGAACTGAACTCTGGCCCTCTGTAAGAGTACTACTACATTCTTTTAATCATCAAACTATCTCTCCAGCCCAACTCTTTTCTTTTACTAAGTTCTAGTGTTTTATTGATTTTGGTTTCTTCTTTTAATGACATGGTTTTACTATGTTGTCCAAGTTGGTATTGAAATTGTGACTATGAAGGATCCTCCACCTCAGCCTCTTGAGCATCTAGACTGCAGGCATTTATAGCCATTCTTGGCTTCTGAGAGCTATTTTTGTTGTTTGTTTTGAGGTATATATATATTTGGTTTTTTTTGAGATAGGGTTTCTCTGAGTAGCCCTGGCTGTCATGAAACTTGCTCTGTAGATCAGGCTGGCCTCAAACTCACAGATATTTGCTTCCCCAGTGCTGGGATTAAAGATGTAGATCACTTTCAGATTTATTTTAATTACAACATTTCTCCCTCCAAACTCTCCCACTCCACTCTCATTCAAATTCATGGCCTCTTCTTTTATTAATTGTTTTTGCAATGCTGTTTTAGTTTGAGTGACTATTGCTGTGCTGAAACACCATGACTCAAGAAACTTAGGAAGGAAGGGGTTTATTCAGCTTTCACATCACTGTTCATCACTGAAGGAAGTCAGGACAGGAACTCAAACAGGGCAGGAACCTAGAGGCAGGAGCCAATGCAGAGGCCATGGAGGGGTGCCACCCCAGGCTTGTTCCACAAGGCTTACACAGCCTACTTTTTTATAGAACAGTAGTTCTTAACCTATGGGTCACATCAGATATTCTGCATACCAGATATTTATATTATAATTCATAACATCAGTAAAACTACAGTTATAAGGTAGCAGCAAAATAATTTTGTGATTGGAGTGTCACTACAACATGAGGAACCGTATTAAAGGGTCACAATGTTAGTAAGGTTGAGAATCCCTGGGCTGTGCCAATGTGACTTTCACATCCTGCTTCCTAAACTCACATGCTACTTTCTTCATTTCATTTTCTTCATTAAATACATCACTAAATCCAGTCAATAAATACTCCAAGAAAGGAGAATTAAACTAGTTCTTAAGCTGAGTGTCAGAGTTTGTAGCCACTTTAAAATCACCACATAGCATTCAAAATTGCCCACTTATTACCTGAAGTATATTGAGGATAAAGTAGAGATTCTTTGTGTGATGGAGCGAGCTCAAGTGTGCTGGATACTTGCACTTGAAAACAAGTATCTCCAAGTGCTGACAGATGAGTACCAGCTTTCTCAAAGTTGACATGAGGGACAATAGCTACTTTGGGGTGAGTGAATAATCCAGTGCTTTTGTAGGAGTGTAGTTAGGACAAGTGATCAAAGCAGAGACGGGAGGTACTGGGCATCATGCACATATCTGTAATTCCAGCCCTTAGGCGGTAGAAGTGGGTAGATCAGGAGTTTAAGGTCATCTTCACTGACATAGTGAGTTAAGGCCAGGAGACCCAGACTTTCAAAAAAAAAAAAAGTCATGTTACTCTAAAGTCATACGGTGACACAATACCTTTAATCATAGCACTCTGAAGGCAGAGGGAGGCAGATCTCTGTGAGTTAGAGGCCAGCCTGGTCTACAGAGCAAGTTCCAGGACAGCCAGAGATACAAAGAAAAACCTTGTTTCAAAAACAACAACACCCCCCCACACACACACCAGACAAAACAAAACAAAACAAAAAGCAGAGATCCAGGGCCAGAATCTAAACCCTGTCACCTAGCAGCAGGATGATGACAGACCGGTGACATCTCTGAGCCTCACCTCAGATGAGAGCCCAGGCACCCAGTCCATGGGGCTCTTTAGGTGTTAAAGGAATCAGTAAGTGAAGACTTACCTATACCTGCAGTAAAGCAAGTACCAATTGCTGAATGTAAACTTCAGCAGCAGAATGAGTGACAGGATTGCTATTCTAATCCAAGACTCCATGTCTGTCCCTTTCTGATCTAACTGGAGACAGAATTGGAATGTATTGCAATTTAGATTTTAATAATGTACTGTACTTTCATTTTTCTTTTAAAGTACATAAACATGTAAAATGTGTGTATTGTTCTTTATCTCTCTCCTCACCATTAATGCCACTTCCTTCCCCAGAGGAAACCACTTTAACAGTTCCGTGAATGTTCTTTCAGACATGTTTCTGCTTTTATTTATTTTATTCTATGTGTAGGGATATTTCGCCTGTATGTATGTATGTACATTGTATGTGCAGTGTGCATAGAAGATAGAAGAGAGTTCTCTGGGAACTACAGTGACAGATAGTTGTCAGGCGTTGTGTGGATGCTGGGAACCCAAGGTGGGCCCTCTGGAACCACTAACCATTTCATAACCACTGAGCCCTCCCTCCAGCCCCACATTTCTACTGTTTTAAAGCTATGTATTTTAAAGACTTTTCACATAGAATCATAATGTTTGCATCATTCTATTCTTTGCTTACTCCTTTTGGTTTGTGACAGATCTGTTCATGTCAGTGACTATAGCTTTATCTCTCTCTCTCTCTCTTTTTTTAATTAGAGTGCTTTGGTTTGAACGCAAGCTCTTATATTAGACAAATGCTCTACCATTATACCTCCAGCCATATTTATTTATTTATACTTCTTTTTTTTAAATTTTGAAACAGAATCTAGATTTTCTAAGCTGGCTTTGAATTTGTAATCCTCCTGCCTCGGTTTTGGAACTGGAACTATAGACAGTTGTTAGCTGCCATGTGGGTGCTGGGAATCGAACCCCGGTCCTCTGGAAGAGCAGATGGTGCTCTTAACTGCTGAGCCATCTCTCCAGCCCCTGCCTCAGTTTTCAAATAGCTAAGATTATAGGATTGTATCACCTGGCCCAGCAGCATCATTCTTTTTAATGACCTCATTGAACTGTGTAGGTTTAATATTCCATAGTTATTATAAGCATTTTATTGGTGGACATTCAAGTTGTCATTAACATATATTATTGTGTATGCAAGTACATGTGCGACTGTGGAGGCCACAGGACAATTCTGATTGTTCTCTCCTTCCACTGACTGTTTTAGGGAGTCAAACCATCAGCTTTGGTGGCATCTCTACTCATTAGGTCTTCTGTGGGTTGTTTTATTGTTGAGATATAATCTCACTCTTCAGACCAGGCTGACCTGGAACTCACTACAACTTGAACTAGCCTTTAAATCATGGCAGTCCTTCTGCCTGAGCTTTGGGATACTGAGGTTATAGGCAGGGGCCACCATACATAGCTCTAAATAGACTCTAGCCTGCACAGGTTTCATGAACATAATGACTATAATGATCCTGATAAAGACTCATTACACTCAGTGAACCTTATAATTATCATGAAAAAAAATTCTACGGAACAGCTAGACTATTTATCGTGACATCTAAGAATTTCTCCAATGTAATTTTGACCCACCAATGTTAGTTTGTCTATCTGTACATGGTAAACATATGTGCACACACATACGTATGTATATGCAGGACAGAGGTTGATGGTTGATGTTATGTGCCTCTGTTTATCTTATTCTCCATCCTGTCTATCTTGAGGCAGGGTCTCTTACTGAACCTGGAGCTCAGCCATTGGCTAGACCTGCCAGTAAGACCCAGGGGTCCTCCTGTCTCTGCTGCCAGAATAAGGAGATACTCAGCTCCTTCCATGGATTTGACCAGGTTCTCATGCCTGCATAGCAAGCCTTTTAGCAACTGAGCTAAACACCTGGCCCCGCCCCTCCCATTGACTCTCATAGTACTCTTAGATGAATCCAAATCTAGCTAAATGCTTCCACTCAGCATCACTAGAAGAAGCAGACACATGCCTTTCTAGGCTTCTTTCAACTTCTCTTCTCACTGAGAGGGGCTTTACTGCTTTCCTGGACCTTCTTTCCTACCAAGACTTGTCACCAAACTGAGACTGTAACAGTCATAGCACAGTCTCTCTTCTGGAAACTCAGAGGTGGGACTAGATCAGGTCAGTCTCTCACCAGGTAGTCATTTCTAGGCTAATTTGGAAACTGATCCATGGGGGCCGAAGATAAAACCAAAGCTGTCTAACCGAGACCTGTGGAGTTCGCAGAAATACGGATGAGAGCTGTGGGCAGTCTCCTGTGCAGTACTGACCTGGGACCATTTTATTTTTATTTATTTTTATTTATTATTTTTTTTTACTCTGAACAGATTTATTAACCACAAAAAAGTTCTATATACAAAGTGACCTGAACTTTGGTGACCAATGCCTACCCAGGATGTTGGAGTTTGAAACAGGAAGTCACCCTGAGCTACACAGTTCTAGGCAACAATGGACTGCAATACTGAACTGCAGTGACTGTCTCCAAAGAGCAAAATGACAAAAGTTCAAACAAACAGCTACAATCATCTCTAACTAGTATCTTGTATGGTTGTCACATAAATAAGAAAGCTGGCAATGGACATGAGGTGAATGGTCTAACTTCTGGAACTTAGTAGTTTACAAGTAGGATTGAATCCCTATGGCAGGCTGCTGGAGACAGACATGAGATGTCAAGAGGCCATTTTGGGCACTGCCACTGTGATGCCATCGTGTTTCTGGATCATAATGTTCCCATTATCTGATTCTAAACAGACTACAGGAATATCAGTGGGGTCAGAGGTTAGCTTAGCTGCTTGTTGGGCTAGAACAGATATCACTCCAGCATGCTCATCTGACAGGGTACCACGACAGCCCAGATTAAGTCCTTGTGAATCTGTGCACAGGACTCCAACAATGGATGGATTCTTCATTGTGTCCTCCAAATGCTGCTCCAAAGTTGCCTCCATCCCACCCGCTACCTGCCCTAGTCCTCATCCCCCCCCCACCATTTTATTCTTATCTTGGATCCTGCCAGATACCAGACTCCTGCCCCTCAGTAAAATCCTGTCTTTTATTTATCAGTTTATTTGTTTGTTTGTTTGTTTATTGGTTTTTTTGAAACAGGGTTTTTATGTGTAATAGCCCTGGCTGTCTTGGAACTCACTCTGTAGAATAGACTGGCCACAAACTCACAGAGATCCACCTGCCTCTGCTTCCCAAGTGCTAGGATTAATGATGTATGCCAGGCTATTTATTTATTTATTTATTTATTTATTTATTTATTTATTAAAAGTACATTATGTCTTGGATCTTTTGAATATCTCTAGGTTTGATTCCCAAAACTAAAGATGGAGAAGATGGAAAGTGTGTATGTGTGTGTGTGTGTGTGTGTGTGTGTGTGTGTGTGTGTAAGTAAAATCAAGCAAGTGCAAATGTTTGTGTGGGTATAGATAAATGGACATTCCTCTGGAGGTTATCATGCCTCACTGGGTGCTATGCACTGTGTTTTTTGAGACTGGATCTCTCATCTGGATCTCACAGGGTAAGCTAAGTGGATTAGCTTGAGCCAGACCCCAGAGCTGCCTGTCTCTACCTCCCCAACTCTGCTTATCAAGCTCCCAGCACCACATCTCACTTCCTTAACTTGGGTCCTGGGGATCAAAGTCAGACCCTCAGGCCATTATCCCAGCCCCCACAAAGGAGGGACACTTCCTTCCTTCCTTCCTTCTTCCCTCCCTCTTTCTCTTCCTTCCTTCTTTCCTCTCTTCCTCCCTCTCCCTTTCTTTCTTATTTAAAAGGTTTTTTGGTTGTTGTTGTTGTTGTTTTAACATACCCACCACTGTTTCCCCTCCCTCTCCTCTTCCCAGTTATCCCCCAGCTTCCTCCCCCCCCCAATTCTTACATCCACTCCTCAGAGAGGGTAAGGGGTGAGTCAATGCAGTCTGACACATCCAGTTCAGGCACAACCAAGCCCCTCCCCCCAGTATCAAGGCTGAGCAAGGTAGTCCTCTGTAGGGAATGGGCTCCAAAGAACCAGTTCACACACTAAGAGTAAATTCTGGAAAAGCTATGAAGCAAACTATCCAGACCCCAAACATATTTTCAAATTAGAATATTGTTACGCAAAACATTTTAGACAGTACAGATGGGAAAGCCAAGTTCATGAGTTCATTTTACCAAATAGCATTCAATCTCCATCAAGTGGATATAGCAAATGGGTGTGAAGACGGTAGCTCTTGCTAGAAAGACAATATTCATTGTTCACTTTGTGATTGGATGGCCACAAAGGTTAGTGAAATAGACTTAATTTTTGATATCCTAACATGAGTGTAGCTGCTGTTGGCTCAAGAAAACTCACCAATTGTATTTATTGTTAATGATTGTAGTTGGTTTGGTTTGGCTAAGAATGAAACCTCCAACTTCTAAGAGCAAAACTGCAAGAGGAAGTTATTGTTTGTTTATTTTTAGCCAACTGTGCATTGCTTTTAAAAAAATTAATCACACTTGGGCTGGTGCAATGGCTCAGTGGATAGAGGAGACTAGCTGCCACGCTTGATTTCCAGGACTCACATGACAGAAAGAGAGAATCAGCTCTAACAAGATGTCCTCTGACACCATGCTCACACACGGATACATACAAAGTAAATACAATCTCATTTTCATAGAAGAATATGTAAGGCATAAATACATATTTTAAATAATTAAAATTCAAGGGAGCACTATGTCTAGCCTCTTCCTATACTATCATCCGTGTCCCTTCAGTGACCTCAACTGCTCACCCCCCTCCACCACCAAGGTAATCAACGTCCCTTCTAGCATAGCCATCACCTGTCCATATCTCTCTGCCAAACAATGCTTGGTTGTGCCTGTTTTAAACTTTGGTATAAACCAGCTGTTTCAACCTGTGGGTCTTGACCTGTTAGGGCTTGCATATCAAATATCATGCATATCAGATATTTACATTATGATAATAACAGTACAAAGTTAAAGTTATAAAGTAGCAACAAAGATAATTTTATGGCTGGGGGGGTCACCAGAAGAGGACCGACTGTATTAAAATGGTGAAGCATTAGGAAGGTTGAGAAACACTGGATAAACAATTCATAGCACGTATTTTCTTTCTCACTTGCAGCTTCCAGCGCTGTTTCTGCCACAGATATTAATGCTAGTCCATTACTTTCCTACTGTGTAATATTCCTTCTTAGGAAGATACTATTATAAAATCTGTTCTTGGAAGATACTTGGATTGCTGTCTATTCTCTTATTATTGGGGGCAATGGTGCTATGAAAATTAACGTGCATGTTTTCCTCTCCTCCTTTGGTGCTATATTGTATATTTAATAAAAATAGTCTGGAATATCAGAGGACAATCCACTCACAGAGCCAAGCTATGAAGGTCTGGAGTGGTGATGCACACCTCTAATCTCATCACTCGGGAGACACAGATTCATCTGGGTCTCTGTGAGTTCAATGTCCAACCCCCAGGCAGTGGTAGCTCACACCTTTATTCCTAACTATAGGAGAGTTGAACCAGGAAGTAAAATATCTGGCTGAGGGAAGCAATATAAGGAGAAGCTCAGCATTCTATCTGAGCAACAAGTCAGGCTGAGGACCTGTGAAGACAGGACTTATCTTGTTCAGCCCGAGAAATTCACTGGGTGAGAACTGGCAGTGGTTTGTTCCAACCTCTCTGATATTTCAGTTTTTTCCCCAATATCTGGCTCCAGGTTTTTATTATAATACTAATAGAATTTGTGCAATACCTCCTCCTCTACCTGGTTGTTGTTGGTACTGAAAATGTAACCCAAGGCCCTGTGCATGCTAGGCAAGAACTCCATGAAGCAGCCCTCAGTCTCCTGTGCATGTTCCTAGTGAGAGAGTCGCACTATGGCAGGTGCCTGGCAGCCAGCTATTTACATGCTGCTTGCAACAAACAATACCAACTGGACTTCAGAGTGTTTGCCCAAGGTCACAGGATCATGAGCTGGGTACAAGAGCTCCCATTGTTATACTGCATTCCTCTTCATTTGAAATGTCTGTTAGATATGCAAAGATGTCCCTGTGAGGCTTAACTTTGCATTTCTCTCCTTACTTACCAGGTTTCTTCATCTCTTAGAAGATTTCATGATAATTTGAATTTCCTCTTTTGCAAAGAAACTGTTTTAGTTTCTAGTCATTTTTCCTATTATCTATACATATATCTCCTTTGATGAGGAGCATTTGATGAAATCTGATGAATAAATGCCCAAGCTTTAATGTATTCCAGTTACTAATTCTTTATCACTTGTGCTTACTTAAGAATGTGCAAATGTTTAAAAGTTATATTACTCCAGTGCTATTTACTGAAGGATCCTTCTTTTTTTAATTCTTTAAGCCCTATTTACAAATGTGTGGATATAGATATAGACTCTTCAGATTTACTAATTCAGTTTTTTTATCTTGTATCAATAAATATCTAAAGTTATTATTTTTATAAGTTTTGTTTATTTTATTATTAATTTGGGGGGCAGGGTCTTGCCCACATGCTTTATACCCCATACTGACCTGGAAGTTGTTATGTAACTCAGACTGATGGACTCAAAATCCTCTAGCTCTGCTTCCCTAGTGCTTTAACTATAGGCATGTGCTACTGTGCTTAGGTCAACTTTACAAATTATTTTCAGCTTTATTTTATTACTTATTAATGTATATAGAGAGTATGCCTATGTGTGTTCAGGTGTCAGCACTTCCAGAAGAGTGTTAGATCCCTGGGGCTGGAATTAAGATAATTGTGAGCCAGCCACCACCTCATAATGTGAACTTCTTCATGGGTAAGAGTTTGTAGTTGGAGCCAGGTAATGGTGGCACAGGCCATTAATCCCAGCTCTTGGGAGGCAGAAGAAGGAGGATCTTTGTAAATTCAAAGCTATCCTGGTCTACATAGTGAGGTCCAGGACAGCCAGGGCTGTTACATAGCAAAACTCTGTCTCAGATAATAATGATAATAGTAATAATAGCTTATATTTCAGTTGCATTATTGTAACTGAATTATAAGAATCATTGCAGAAAAATGTTAACAACCCACAAAAGAACCCCTTTATTCATGGTTACCACCTTTAATTTGGGTTCCTTTGATCCTCATATTTATTTGTTAGGCCTCTGGTGCCTAATATTTGATATAGGCTGTCACCCTCGAAATGCCAACGACAACAAACTAGCTTGCAAGCTTGTCATTGAAATCCCCTCTATTTTCACAGATTGTGCATTCTGAAAATGTGCAACAAATCTATTCCAAGCCTGAATGATACAGACCAGTATAAAGCAACTCTTGACAATTCGTTCCTGAACGAGCTAGCACACTGGCAGAATACTGAACATCTTAATCGTCAAAGTAAGGTCGGTAGGAACTTGACATTTTAGATACCGATCTTAGAAAAGTATTTCTTCGTGGCCCCTTGCTTTTTCTTTAGATATTTTTGTGACAAGTGTTCTCAATTAGTAGAAGTAACTGGAGTGAGTTACTAAATTACTAATACCTTGCCTGGGTATTGCCAAGTTTAGCCTTTTTAGAAACTAAGAATTACTGCTTCCTTTTGCACTTCCATGTGGTGTCAGGACTTGCAGCGATTACTGCGGAAGGCATGCCATTTTCATATAAGGAAAACTATTCCCCACTTTGTCCTTACGAATAACAGAGCCTTGCATGCCTGCTATCCGCATTAGCCAGGCGACTTCAGGCACACACTTAACCTCTAGGTTTCCTGTCTGTAAGGTGATGATGACATGATCTCCTGAATGTTGCCTCCAGGCAGGCGGCATCCCTGTTTATTGGATATCCACAGACAGAGCAGTTCCTGCTGATTCCTGGAGAGCTCCAGGCTCAGTCTCCAGTACGACTTTCAGCTCTTTCCTTTGTGACAGGCACCTGCTTCTCCCCCAGCTCCCAAACACGTACCACCTGAAAGTATACTACCGAGAAGCTCCAAGTTAACTGCAGCCCCCTGTGCCAGTCTGGAGCTGGAGGGGCGTAAGCTTGTTTTTGTTTTTTTGACAAATGTAGTCTACATCTTAAAAATTAGGCCCAGACACTCAAAGAAATAAGGCTTTGAAGGGCGCCTAAGGTTAGGGCGGGGACACCATGGCTCTCCAAAAGGCTAAGAAATCTGGGAACCATTTCAGACTGGGTGCAAGACACGGAGCAATTGCACGGCGGCAGGGATTGTGCAATGGGGCCGCGAAGGGGGACCCCGAAGGAAGCGGGGGAGGCTGCCACTGAGCCAGCTCTTTCCATCTAACTTCCTGGCGGCTCCCGCCGGGCGCGGCCGAAACTGGGGGCTCCGGTTCGCCCTCAGGGAGATGCTGCGCCACCTCTGCCTCCCGCCACCATCGCTTTCCTGGGGCGGCAGGCACGTACGACGGCTCCTGGGCGCTCCTCTGGTCGTAGTCCATGTGTTCATGTGACATACACGCTATTATTAGCTTCTCTTCGAAGTCAGGGGACAGGCTAGGTGTGGGACGGCTCCTGAGATGTAAATGAATGGGGGGAGGGTATTGGCCTTGACACGAAGCTGAGTTCTGCTTTTGCTGGCAGTGCTTGGGGACCTAGGGTGTTGATAAGGGATTTATGCGGAGACCTGGACCAGGAACGTCTATTGAACCAGTTGTTGGAAGGTGCGGATTGTGGTGGAGCGGCGTGCCTGTTTATCGCAGCGGTGGGATGAGGCAGGAGGATTGCAGCCAGATAAACAAACACAGGCCAATCTGGGATACACAGTGGAACTGAAATAGAGGAGAAAGGACGAGAGAAGTGCGGGTTGAGATAACAGAGATTTGGCCCTCCTGGGGAGGAGTATTTTGCCTCCTTTTTGCACCGCTCTCAGAAGCATCTGGGCTTGGGTTTCCGGATCGTAATACCCGGCAGGGACCTCATTGAGTTGGTCTAGATCCGCACCCTCTCTGGTAGGCGGAAGATCGAATTCAGTCCACAGGAAAATCATGCAGCTCTTTCTCACCTAAACTCACTAATGACAACCACAGTTAAGGGCGATCTCTTGGTCCCACTCTAGGGCCCTTGTCAGCTTGCTCATCCACGAGCCATTGACTGCCCTCGCGGCAGCTTCCGAGCAGCTCAGAAGCTGGAGCGTGACTTCTCAGTGTCGGGGTGGTGGCTGTGGTGGTGGCGTGGGCGGGCACCTCCGGGAAAGCGTGCAGAGGAAGTGGAGTCAGCGAGCAGGCGGCCTGCCAGCTCCAGCCTCGGGGACACCGCCGTCGCGTCTGGTTGCGGAGCTGGAGCTCGGAGCTGGCCTGTCTGGGCCTCTTGCAAACTCCGGGAAGAACTGGAGCCCAGGGCGCTGTTTTCAGCTGCGCAAAGTCCAGTAAATGTGAGCCTAGCGTCAGCACTCTCTCACTGAGACGTCCTCCTGGAGCAGTTTCGGGGTGTACACAAAGTTTGGAGAGACATTTTATCTGGAAAGCAAAATAGGCTAGTTGAACCTCCCCCTCCTCATTATGAAACTTTGAAAATGATTCCGTCTGTCTGGATATTAGTGCTCGCTAGAACAGCTATTTCTCCTCCCATCTTTTTGTTTAGGGGATGCAGGCTAAGAAGTACCTGTGCAGACCAGGCGCCTCGAACATCCTGGAATGTTGGGGACCTGAACGTCCTATTCACAAGACTGGAGTCACAGAGGGAAATATGAGAAAGAAAGATAGGTCTCTCTCCTTTAGAAATAAAACCTTTCTTTAAAAAAAAATCATAAAATGATGACTAGTCGTAGAAAAGTCAGATTATTTATTTCAAAACCAGAATTTTAAAAATTTGAAATGGCATCACTCAGATCCCACTGTTAACAGTCAGATTTAGTAACAGTTAATAAACTCATGAGGACCACAACGTTCCTAACATTTTCATCAGATTAAATATTACTATATATAAATGTGTTCCACACATGATTTTAATGACCAGCATGCACCTTTCTGTTTACTGAATGTTGCTATTTAAATAGGACTTTAGTGTGTAGCCCTGAAGGTAATCTCAACTATTTACACAGGTCAATTTCCTACAAGAAGTATATTGATCACGGATTGGTGAGCGTTGTCCCGCCCACACCTGCCCAGCTTTGCCACTTTCCACTGTGTTCACCAGTTTGCCCCGACTTTCTAGGCCATTTATTCACTAAAAAACTTTTTTTAAAAAAATAGTTTATTTAACTTTATCTTTTTTTTTTTTTTTTTTAATGTGCATTGGTGTGAAGGTGTCAGATCTGAAATGGGAGTTTCAGACAGTTGTAAGCTGCCATGTGGGTGCTGGGAATTGAACCTGAGTCCTCTGGAAGAGCAGCCTTTGCTCCTAACCCCTGATCCTTCATCGCACAGCAAATATGCCAGGAGACAAAGTATACCACAACATAGAAACCAATAAATGGTGTTACCAACGGGCTCATCAATGTTATATATAGCCTTGAGCCAGGTCCTGAGCTTGAGAAGAGTCTTGAAGGAGTGGCAGGTGCTTTCAGATCAGCAGCTTCTGTGTGAGCAGAGGATCATTGGCAACATTACAGAAGGATGGGGAAGTCGAAGTGGAAATTCTGGTGTAGAAGCATAGTGCCCTGAGAGCCTGGCATGTCTTCATTGACTTGGGAAATGGCATGTTGTCTTACGTCACTTCTTGTACTAAGACTAGGAAAGAAGACTGGGCTTTAAGACAAAGAAGCAGCCTATTACACTAGAGAGAGAGAGGAAGGAGGCAGGGAGAAGGAGGAAGAGGAGGAGGAGAAGGAAGAAGGAGGAGGAGGAGAAGGAGAAGAAGAAGAAAGTTTGGATTATAGGTGTAGCCATATGTCAGAGCTTATGTATGACAGAGACCCTGGGCCAAGCCCAGCACTAGAATTAAATTTACATTTTAGCAACTAGGAAGAGTAATTTAGAGATGATAATGAAACTAGATTCCATCACTTAATACACCAAAGATCTGAGACTTCAGAGGCCTGTAATGTTGTTCTTCCAGAGAAGAAACACAGGAGAGGGAAAGTGAAAAAGAAAACATCTCAAAAGAGTTTTGAGAAGTACAGAGAATCAGTCAAATTCACTGGCACCAGCTACCATGCCCATGACACTTAGGCAGTGTACAGTGTATGTCACATTAGTAAATGTCTTTTTTTCAACAACAAAAAAAATACAATATATATTTATAAAAAATAAACTAATAACCATTTCAAAAAAAAGAATATATAAAAAAAAGTCTTTTTTTCTACTAAAAAATATTGAGGGGGCTGGAGATAGTGGTTAAGAACACTGGCTGCTCTTCCAGAAGATCAGAGTTCAATTCCCAGCACCCACATGGCAGCTCACAACTGTCTGTAACTCCAATTCTAGGGGATCTGACACCCCCACACAAACATTTATGCAAGCAAAACACCAGTGTATATAAAATAAAGATAAATAAATTGTTTTTCAAAATTACTTAATTTTTTAAAAGATAGATATATTTTTAATAAAATAAACCCATTTGGTTTTTTATTTGTATACATCTATACTTTATACATGTGTATACCCAAGGATACATTTAGTATCACAAAAAACAAACATGAAGAATGAAGGAGAGCCAGGGAGGGCATGATCACAAGATTTCCTGTTTAGATTCTGTGTAGCATATCTGAGGTTAATACATACCTGGCATAATGACCACACCTCCCACCTACCAACTACTAATCCCCAACAGAAAAACAAAATTCCTCAGAGAACAAAAGGAAAGCTCCAAAGTACAGGTCCCATTAGCTCACAACAAAAGTAAGAACACAGCGTATTAGGAGTTGGCAAAAGGGCTGAACAGCTCCACTGTAGGATGGTACAAATGACCAGCAGAGGAATGACTAAGCTGGGAGGCCAGTCTTCAGAGGATTCAGCAGTGGCTGGGTTAATGTTAGTAGTGTATAGCCAGAAGCAATATTATGTAGTGGGATTATGTGTTACATTGTAAATAATTGTCCTGCTTATGGGTTTAATAAAAAGCTGATTGGCTGAAGGCAAACAGGAAGTGTGGGTGGGGCTACCAGACTAAGGAAATTTTGGTAACATCTCAGAACAGAGAGAGATACCACAGAGTCGCTCCAGGAGATGCAGAGAAAATGATGCTGAGAAAAAGTACCAAGCCACAGGGCTGAACCAGACAAGAATCATGGGTTAATCTAAGGGTAAAGAGTTAGCAAGATATATGCCTGGGCCCTAGGTCAAACAGAAAAATTAACATAAGCGTCTGTGTGTCTCTGTGTGACTGCATGTGTTTCTGCCGGATTGCCTAGGCCCAAAAGCATGGGCCACAAACCTATTACAACACCTCCCTAAAAGTGAGAGGCCATAGTTTACAGAAGCTTGCATAGTTTGCTTGTTAGGTTGTTAAGCTGCTATGGCCACGCCCCCTCCTGCAGGAACTCCAAAGCCTCTGACATAGGCATGCCTACCCTTTAAAATCTCCAACTGGGGCTGGAGAGATGGCTCAGCGGTTAAGAGCACCCTCTGCTCTTCCAGAGGCCCCGGGTTTAATTCCCAGCACCCATATGGCAGCTAACAACTGTCTGTAGTTCCAGTTCCAGGCAAACACCAAGGCAAATAAATAAATAAATAAATAAATAAAAATAAAAGTTTAAAATCTCCAACCACGTGGGAGACTTTCTTTTTCTTTCTCTCTGCCTCCTACCCTACTCTTTCTCTTCCCCCTCCCCCTCCTTAATAAACCTAATATAACTCCTTTGGCAGCGTGCTGGTGAGTTCTTTCATGCACAAAATACTAACATTGCTGAGTTCCCAGGCCCCTGAAAAATCTCTGAACTAATGCAACCAGGAGAACTATTTTAAAATAAGTAAATGAGAGGAGGCCATCATGAGCAAAGGTATGAGCAAAGATCTGAATCACAATAAGCCTTTTGATGCTGAGGTACAAGGGATGGGTATTACAGTAGCCTTTAATAAAAGGTTAGTAGCCCCGCCAGGGACAGAGGCTCATAGCTGTAACCCCAGTTCTTGGAGAATGAGGCAGGACAGCCATTGAGTTGGTTAGCCAAGGCTGCACAGTGATGTCCAAGCAAGCCTGGGTTATAGAGACCATCTCAAGAAAAGATTCTAGGAAAATTAATATCCTGGGGAGATTAGCAAAACTCAAAAATCAGATGATAAGAAGAGAGATATGCTGACCACAGACGCATTCTGGAGATGACAGGAGACTAGGGTGGAGAGAGGAGCTGGGTGGGGTGTTACTGAGATGGGAGCGGGCAGTAAGCACTGTTGCAGTAACTAGAAAGGAAGGAAAACAGCTCACAAGGCATCATGGGAGTTGTCCTGAGCTGTGCTTAAGAGGAAGATGGGTACCAGGACCTAGGCTGCAACCTTAACTATTGGAATCACTAATGAATGTAAGAAGGTAATGAAGTAAGACTACTGTTAGTTAAGGAGGCACAGCACAGGGAGAGAGAGTGCCCAGAGAGGGACTGTGAACACATATCGGGTCGCAGACTCCAGCCAACCCCCATTTCCTTCTCAGTCTACCCACAGGTCACCGAGGCCTCCACCAAGAAAGAGGGTTTCACTTCACCATGAGCTTCCTTCCACACAAAGAGCCACTCAGACATCAGTGCCAAGTCATTACCCACCAGGGGTTTAATTCTTCTAGTCAATTCATAAAGGGGCCATGTCTTGTCCCCATCCAAAAGAAAAGAACTGCGGTGCACCCTGGGAATGTCCAAGCCCAGAAAAGCCAAAGGGTAGATCCTGACCAAATAGAGAAGTGGGTCCTTCAGGCTCAGGCTGCCTCCTCCTTCCCCTCTTTGCTCTCCTCCTCACTCTCATCATATTGTCTGTGACTGGTGTTGACAAAGAGGTCAGAATCATCTTCAGAACTGACTCTTCTCCTGACAGCTGTGGCTCTGCAGGGAGTTTTGGCTGACTCTGTCTGTTTATACTGTTTTGTCTCCTAGCTAACTCAGAGAAGGCCTCAGGCCAGTGGCCCTCCCTCTGCAGAGATCGGACAAGGTTCTTACAGAACACAAAAGAGATCTCAGCCTTCACCTTTTCTCCTTCTTCAATAGGGTCAACAATGAAGAAATCCCCTCTCTTGATCCATATCTTCTTTCGGAATATGGAGGGCATGCTCACCAGGGGGCACTGCCATTGTGCTGTCTCTACCTCATGCAGATTATTCCTGAGAGTCCTGAGTACCCTCACTATCTGCTGTTGGTCTGAGGGCACCATGTGCTCACCCAGCACCTCCTGAACTACATGCTTTCTTTAGGTGGCCTGAGACATGCTGGATTCTGTCTAGCATTGTTAGGATGCGGAGACTGTCAGCTCTTCCTCCAGAGTTATTTTGATGGCAGTCTTAGAAGCCAGGACAGCTTTTAAGAGAAGCAGCCTTCCACGATAATGTGCCTCCTTGTCCCACTCGGTACACAGGCAAGCTCCACTCTCCAAGTTGATGCTGAAAGCAGTTCCTCCACTACTTGCTGGTGGTCGCAACAGTAGTGCCAATTTGGATGCTTGACCTCAGACCTCAGGTCAAATTATTTAATTTTTATTATTGTGTGTCTGAGAGTGAGGAAGTGTATGCCCATGTGCAACTGCTCACATCTATACACGTAGAGGTCAATTGCCACTTTCAAAAGTTAGTTCTGTCCTTCCTCTGTAGGGATTGGATGAGTCTTCAGGATTGCACAGTAAGTACTTTTACCCAGCACAAGGGCTGGGGATGTAGTTCAACAGTAGATTGTTTGAAATTGTGCAGATTTGTGTGAAAATCTCTAGAAAACTATGAACTGATGCTCAACGAGAAACAGACTTCTGGACTGTGGATTGGGAAAACATTTCACTTATAGACAAGGAGTCAAAATCCCAAATGCCTGCTGTGACTATGCATACCATTTCTTTTAGCAATTCTGAAAAATTCTCAACTATTCTTTTTGAGTTTTCCATCTCCCACATCTATAGCAATGATGAATTACATGTGTATGAGACCCAGGTGTCATCCAAGACTCAAATCTTTCTTTTCTTGATAGGGTTTCTTAGTGTAATAGCCCTGGCTGGGAATCACTCTATAGACCAGGCTGACCTTGAACTCACAGATAGATGCCTGCCTCGGATTAAAACTGTGTGCCATCACTGCCTGGTTTAAATCTTCTTTCATTGTTTGCATCTCCTTGTAGTTTCTCTGGATAGATTTAGGATCTGCTCTCTTTCCTTTAAAAATTCTTTCTTTAGCTGTGTGCAACCTCCTTTCCAACACATTTGAGTTTTTAACCCCTCCTCCTCCTCCTCCTTTTCCTCCTCCTCCTCTTCTCTTCCCTTCCTAGAAGATCTATTGCAGATCTGTTTGGACAATTTTGTGTAGCTTCTTGTCTCTTGCCTGGGTTTACTGGCCTTTCTCACAGCTGAGGTTTTCAAGGGTAAGATGATCTCTCCCAAGCTCTGGGTTTCTACAAGAGGAGACAAGAGATAACTGCGTAATCTGTGCCTCAGATAAGAACACCCTTTCCCTACCCTGGCTTGACTGTGGTCAGGCAGGACTGAAGAGGTAGGCCCCCCTCTCCACAAGAACCAATGCTAGCTCTGGCAACCATATTATATTGTTATATAGTGTCGCTGTTGATATGTCAGTCAAGACCAGACCATGTGGTTATAGGGACAATAGACACCCTCTATTACAGTAATGTAGCCATTGCCTCCTTCTAGATTGATATCTGTTGATCACTACCTACCAGATGGTACATTTTATTCATACAACTCCTCATCATCCTAAAAATGTAATATTCCTGAGAGCCAGGGTGCTTGTATTTTTGATCACTTTATTCTCAGGGCTTCGAAAAGATCTTAGCAAATAGAAGGTGTTCAAATATTTGTCAGATGGGTTAATGTTACATACTTTCACTTTGCATTGTGTACCTTGTTTATTTATTTAGAGATAGAGTCCCACTGTGTATCCCAGGCTGGTCTCAAACTCACAGCTCTCTTGACTTACTTAGCTCCCAAGTATGGGAATAACAGCCAAGTGTGTGCCACCATTCTCAGCAACTGAGTGGGTTTCTAAAACCCTGGTGTTCATAGACTTTCAGATTTCTCTAGCTAATTTGATTTTTAAATCATAAAAATTTTAAATGTTTGGGAATAATTCAAATTAGTGAATTTACTTACTAGTGGATACAATGTTGCTTTATAGTCCAAGCTGTCCTCACAGATTTCCTGCTTTAACCTCTCCCAGCACAGGGACTGTTCGCATGTGATACCATACCTGGTTCAAATTCATTTTTTATTTTCCATTTTGTCTATTATTGTGTGATGCATAAGGTGTGTGTATGTGTTTTGGAGGAGGGTGCATGTGGAGGTCTTTATGGAATTATAGATTCTTTCCATATACCATTACATGTTATGCTGGCTTGCTTTTGTCAATTTGACACAAACTGGGGCCATCTGGGAAAAAAGAACTTTCATTGAGAAAATCTCTCCCTAAGACTGGCCTGTAGACAAGTCTGTATGACATTTTCTTGATTAGCTGATATGGGAGGGCCCATCCTACCTGAGTTGGATTAAAAAGCAAGCTAAACAAGCCAGTAAGCAGTTCTATAGCCTCTGTGTCTGTTTCTGCCTCTAGGTTTCTGTCTTGGGTTAATTCCTTGGGTTCTCTCAGTGATGAGTATGATCAGGATGTGTAAGTCAAGTTAACTCTTCTCCAAGTTGCTTTTGGTCAGAATGTTTTATCACAGCAATAGAAAACAAAATAGAACACATAGGTTCCAGGGATAAAATTCGGGTCTCCAGGAATGCACCAGCGAGTGCCTTACTGGCCTTTGTGTTGTAGTATGTCGTCCCCCCCCCCCCCCCGCCCCAGACTGTTTTAGGTCCGTGAGGTTTGTGACCTGTGGCGCCAGCGTTTTGGAACCTGGTCTGTGCGCCCGCGGCTTTTGTCCCCCAAAAGAAATGAAATCACACGCTTATATACTTTAACACTGTTTGGCCCATATCTTATGCTCATTACTAGCTAGCTCTTTCATCTTAATTCAACCCATTTCTATTGATTTGCTCACCACGTGGCTTCCACCCCGTGGCTATCCGGTACCTCTACACGTCTGTTCCTCTTGGGGGTCCGATGGAGAGTGACTAACTCCACCCTCCTTCTACCTGGCTGCCTCTGATTCTCCACCCACTTCTACGGTGGTGTGCAGGGGTGCAAACAGTTCTTTATTTACATCATACAGAAAACATTCTACCACACCTTTGACCTTATTTTTTTAAACTAAAAACATCACCATAGACTATATTTTATCTTAATACACACTAGTGCATGATTTATAGTTTATAATAGCTAAATGGAGTCAATTTAACAACCAACCCACAAGTAGTATCTTTATACCATGCACAATATCTTCAGTTTGAATGCATTTGTTGGATGCAGTGATTATAAATGTGGAGGAAAAAGTCCAGCTTTTGTGTCCACATCTATGTATATATATATGTATGTATATATCTATATCTATATATATGTAATTGTCATATCATGTGTCTGAATTTCTTATTTAGGAAATATGTCTATTGCATCTACTTCACAGGGAATATGTCTATAGCTATATGAAATATATAAATATCTTTCCCTTAATAATTTTACATTCTGTGCAACAGTATAAGGTAGAAGCACCACAGGATAAAGAGAATCAAGGTATGGTGATACACACCTGTAATAAAGGCAAAGGCAGGAGGATCATGTGCCTCAGTCTAGATTACATAGCAAGGCCCATCTAAAACTTAAAAGCCAGGGCTAGAGAGATGACTAAGCAATTAAGAACACTTGCTGTTCTTCCAGGGGAGCCAAGTTTGGTTCCTAGAATCTTCATTAAGCAACTCACAACAACTGGTTAAGATCCGGTTCCAAGGGATCCAATCACCCCTTCTAGCATCCATATGCACACAGAGGTGGGGGAGGAGAGCTTACACAAAGAGTGTGTATACACATAAGAAAACATGATAATAAATCTGCAAAAAATAGAAATAGAGGTTTGAAGAAGAACAACTAGGAAATCATTATCTCTGTCTTGGTTTGTGTTAAAATAGAATCTTAAAAAGCCTTAAATATGGTGGATGTGATAAGCAGTAGATAGCAAATATTTAAAAGAAGATGTGCCATGGATGACAAAAAGTGTAGAATAAGAATAAGGGAGACACCAGATTGGGGGTGGGGCAAATGTCTTTAATTCCAGCTCTTGGGAGGCAGAGGCTGGCAGGCAGATCTCTGTGAGTTTAAGGCCAGCTTGGTCTACAGAGTGAGTTGCAGGACATTCAGGGCTCCACAGAGACATCCGTTCTCAGAAAAAAAAAAAAAAAAAGAGACTAAGAGAGAAATACTATTTCCTGCTTACATGACTGGAGATGCTCTAACCAAGCAGCGTATGCCACGGTTATCACAAGGAGATCTGTGGTGACAACTGAAAAGGAAAAACACGACAGCACTGCCGCTGAACCAGGTCTTTTTCTGTTCCACCAGCCAACTCCCAAGTACTGACATGGAGACTTAGTATTAATTATGAAACTAACTTAAATTAACCTGTTTCTATTCATCTACACTTTACCATGTGGCTTTTACCTTCTTTCATCCTGCATGTCTGACTTCCTCCATATCTCATTGGCATCTCCTCTGTACTTCAGTTATCACCTCTGACTTCCTCTCTGCCTCAAAGTCACACCTATACCATGTGCCTAGCTATTGGTCATTCAGCTCTTTATTAAACCAATCACAGCAATATATCTTCACACAGTGTACAAGTATCCCACAACATACTGCTTTTCTTTTGGTATATCCATTTATTTTTCAATGATTCATTGTGCGTGTGTGTGTATGTGTGTGTGTGTGTGTGTGTGTGGTGTGACTATGTCACAGTATTCATGGGAAGGTCAGAGGACAATTTAAGGGAAGCAGTTCTCTCTTTCCATCTGTGGGTTCTGGGTATTGAATTCAGATCATCAGGCTGGGTGGCAAGCATTTTTACCCACTGGGCCATCTTGTTGGCCACTGGTCTATTCATTTCTTATAAATCAAAGGTAGTGTGAGAGGCAATTAATTATTCCATAACACACACATCCCAGCTCATAGGGAAATATTTTGGCAAATAAAGTCATGTATGTTAGCCTTTCCAAGTGTCTTCTCATCTCATCCCTTCCTCTTTAAATAGCAAAGAAACAAACACAGAGAACATCAGGTTTTGAAATATCTGTAGATCTCTCACTTGGGAAAGCTTCGCTGATGTAGACTGTCAATAGTCTCCTAACTCATGCTATTAGTTCCATTATAGCACTTCACTGGTGTCTGCTTGCTTGAAAGGGCTACAGGGAAGCTAACGACATTAAGTAAGATAGATTGCAGATCACATTCACCTCTCCCTCTCAGCGGGCCTAGCAGACATAGCTCCCATTATTGCAAATGGGAGTTTTGAGCACAGACCTCTTGGTTCTTCTCGGTTTACCAATCCATCGTCCCCACTCTCTGCAGTGGGTTGCAAATGGTATTTAGCTTTAGTTGTAATTGCTTAGTTGGTTTGGATGATGATCTGTTCAGAAATGGTTATCAGCAGCAGGTTTGATTTCCTCCTATTCTACCCCTACTGCACTAGAAGGATGAAGCATTTATCCTAGAATAAAGAGGATGCTGGAAAGAGGAGGCTGCTTTTGTAGATTAAAGGCTGAGGCATGAATACAATGTTTATTTAGTGGTTTGTAATTAGTGTACACATTCAATGCATACATTGTTACTCTTCAGTCTCTCTGCAATTGTTCCTGAGAGCAGACCTAACATCCCAGTATGGAGACTTGCTGTCAAAACTCCATTCAGGTTTCCTACCCATGTCACAAAGCTCACTCATTAGCCTAGCACTGGAATGTAAATCCTACCACAAGGATAATGTTGTAGCCTCCACATCAAATTGCTTTTGAAACCTTTAGCTTAACCAGTATTCTTCTAGGACCTCCCATGTGTAATCTGCCAGGCTCAAAGTGTGGCAAGAGTGTGTTCCCATGTTGCTACTGTTCTTGAAAGACCTGAACTTTATTTGATGAAAGCTAGTGTGTTGATAATGTGGATACAGTATGGCCTGTATTTTCAAGTATTTAGGGAATGGAAAGAACAGAGTGAGGAGTTTTTGTTGGGGATGTTTTCATGGTGACCCCCCCTTATATATTTTAGAGATTCAATTCTTTTTTTTGGGGGGGGAAGAAAGGGTTTATTCAGCTTATACTTTCACATTGTTGTTCATCACCAAAGGAAATCAGGACAGAAATTCAAACAGGGCAGGAACCTGGAGGCAGGAGCTGATACATAGGCCATAGAGGAGTGCTTCTTACTGGTTTGCTCCTCATGGCTTGCTCAGTCTGCTTTCCTATAGAATAAGGACCACTTGCCCAGGATGGCACCACCCACCATGGGTTTTCCCCTTCCCCATTGATCACTAATTGAGAAAATGTCTTACAGCTGGATCTCATGGAGGTATTTCCTCAACTAAGGCTTCTTCCTCTCTGATGACTCTAGCTTGTGTCAAGTTGACCAACTAGTACAAAATCTTTGATACATTTAGACTTGAGTTTTGTGCAAAGTAATAGATAGGAATCTGTTTTCATTTTAATATATCAAACTATCTAGGTTGACCAGCACCATTTTTTGAAGATGTTGCCTTTTCTCTAGTGTGTATTTTTGGCACTGTCAAAATTGTGTGTCCATGTATGTGTGGATCTGTGTCTGGTTTTTCAGTTCAGTTCTATTAATCAATGTGTTTCTCTGGTTTTTTTTTCTTCTTTATTTTGTATTTATCAAAAAAAACAGTAAAAAGAATTTAAAAATGCCGAAGAGTTAACAATAACTATACAGAGGATAATAATCATAAGCATGGCGTATCAAGGGTGGAAATGCAAATAAGATTACTACACATATATTTTCTTTGTGCTCAGCTTTCCCTCTGAATTTTTTTTCCATCCCTGTATATCCTTATTGAAGGTCTCTTCCCCCTCCCACCACATCTGATCATTTTTCTTCTCTGCAACTCCCCATCCCCTCCCTAGCAGGGAGCATACAGTACTATGGTCCCACTGGCCCAATAATGCTTGGATCAGTCTTCACTCCCGGCCAAATCCAGTTTTGTCCCCCCTCCCTCAAGAGTGAGTCAGGTGTTCCTATAGATGGACTGGGGTTTGAAGGGTCAGTCCAGGGTGTTTCTGATCCCAAGCTGTTCAGTGGTTGTGGTTTGCAGCTTGGGCATGTTTGGCTTTTTTTCTTG
>PVIH01022862.1:0-26176 GCA_004025045.1 Sigmodon hispidus | reverse complement strand
GAAGAAAAATGATCAGATGTGGTGGGAGGGGGAAGAGACCTTCAATAAGGATATACAGGGATGGAAAAAAAATTCAGAGGGAAAGCTGAACACAAAGAAAATATATGTGTAGTAATCTTATTTGAATTTCCACCCTTGATAAGCCATGCTTATGATTATTATCCTCTGTATAGTTATTGTTAACTCTTCAGCATTTTTTAAAATTCTTTTTACTGTTTCTTTGATAAATGCAAAATAAAGAAAAAAAAACAAAAAGTAAAAAAGAAATTCAAATGCTTCAACAGAGTATAGAAAACAATAGGCAGAATTTAACAAAATTTTGGCAAACCGTATAACAACTAAATATAAAAAATATCATCCACCATGATCAAGTAGGTTTCATCCCAGAAATGCAGGGATGGTTCAACATAAGAAAAATCATAAATGTCATCCATCATATAAACAAACTGAAGGAAAAAAAAAAACATGATCATATCCTTAGACACTAAAAAAGCTTTTGACAAAATCCAACACTCCTTTATGATAAAAGTCCTGGAGAGATCAGATATACAGGGAAAATATCTAAATATAATAAAGGCCATTTACAAAAAGAAGCCAACAGCCAACATCAAGCTTAATAGAGAAAAACTCAAAGCAATCCCACTAAAATCAGGAAAGAGACAAGGATGTCCTCTCTCCCTTTATCTATTCAATATAGTTCTCAAAGTTTCAGCTAAAGCAATAAGAGGAAAGGAGATTAGGGGGATACAAAATGGAAAAAAAGAAGTGAAACTATCTCTATTTGCAGATGATATGATTATATACGTAAGTGACCCAAAAATTCTACCAGGGAACTTCTCAGCTGATAAACACCTTCAGCAATGTAGCAGGATACAAGATTAACTCAAAGAAATCAGTAGCCCTCCTATACACTAAAGATAGAAGGGCTGAAAAAGAAATAAGGGAAACATCACCCTTTATAATCACTGCAAATAGCATTAAATACCTTGGAATAACTATAAACAAAGAAATAACATATCTGTTTGACAAAAACTTTAAATCACTGAAGAAAGAAATTGAAGAAGATATCAGAAATTGGAAAGATCTCCCATGTTCCTGGATAGGTAGGATCAACATAGTAAAAATGGCAATTCTACCAAAAGCAATCTACAGATTCAATGCACTTCCCATCAAAATCCCAATACAATATTTTACAGACCTTGAAAGAATAATACTCAACTTTATTTGGAATAACAGAAAAGCCAAGATTGGCAAAACAATTTTGCTCAACAAAAGGACCTCAGGAGCATCACTATTCCCGACTTCAAGTTGTACTATAGAGCTACAGTAATAAAAACAGCCTGGTACTGGCATAAAAACAGATTTGTGGATCAACGGAATGGAATTGAGGATCCAGGCAATAACCCCAAAAAATATGAACACCTGATCTTCAACAAAGAAGCCCAAAATATTCAATGGAAAAAAGATAGTATCTTTAACAAATGGTGTTGGAATAGACAGATGGTAGTGTGAAGAAAAATGCAAATAAATCCAAGCCTGTCACCCTGCACAAAACTCAAATCCAAGTGGATCAAAGACCTCAACATAAACCCAACCACACTGAACTTGATAGAAAAGAAAGTGGAAAATATTCTCCAATGAATTGGCACTGGTGACCACTTCCTAAATATAACACCAGTGGCACAGACACTAAGAACAATCAAAAAGTGGGACCTCCTGAAACTGAGAAACTTCTGTAAAGCCAAGGACATAGTCTATAGGAGAAAACAACAGCCTACAGAATGGGAAAAGATTTTCACCAAACCTGGAAGATAGAGGACTGATCTCTAAAATATATAAAGAACTCAAGAAACTAGAGCCCAAAACCTTGAATAACCCAATTAAAAAATGGGGTTCAGAACTAAAAAAGGGAATTCCCAGCAGAAGAATTACAAATGACTGAAAAGCACTTGAAAAAGTGCTCAACATCTTTAGCCATCAGAGAAATGCAAATCAAAACAACTTCGAGATACTACATGATTTCTGTCAAATTGGCTAAGATCAAAGACACAGGTGACAGCCTATGCTGGAGAGGTTGCAGAGCAATGGGAACATTCCTCCATTGTTGGTGGGAGTGTAAGCTTGTTCAGCCACTCTAGAATGCAGTATGGTGGTTTCTCAGAAAACTGGGAATCAATCTCCCCAAGGATCAAGTAATACCACTCCTGGCATATACCCTAAACATGGACATTCTCATCCCAAAAGCATTAGCTCAACTATGTTCATAGCAGCATTATTCAAAATAGCAAGAACCTGGAAACAAACTAGATGCCCCTCACCTGAAGAATGAATTAACAATCTATGGTAAATCTACACAATGGAGTACTACTCAGCAGTAAGAAAAAATGATATCCTAAAATTTGCAGGCAAATGGATAAATTTGGAGAATATAATCTTGAGTGAGGTATCACAAACCCAGAAAGATAAACAGGGGATGTACTCACTCATTAGTGGACTCTAAATGAAAAAAGCAAAAAGCAAAGTATGTCCAATACCAAACTGCAAACCACAAACACTGAACAGCTTAGGATCTGATCTGAACCACTTTGGACTAGCACCTTGGATCCCCCTCTCTCCAGAGGAACACTTGACCAAATCTTGCTGTTGGGGTGAGTAAAGTGGAGCTGCCAGGAGTGGATGCTGAATTATGCCACATTGGGACCTTGGGACCTCCTGCCTTAGAGAGGAGATAAAGAGATATGAAGAAGACAGAGTGACTGGAAAGTGCAGGAGGGGGAAGGGAGCTTAAACAAGGATATACATTGATAAAAAATATGACTATTCATAATAAGAAAATTAAGTTACAAAAAAATCAAACAATGGGCAGTATTTAAAAACATATTACAGAAAGGGAAAACTGCTGATTGTATATGTGGTAGAGGATTAATATCTAGAATATACATAAAATTAAAAAGTCAAACACCAGAGGAAAACCCACAAATCTTGCAATCAATAAATGGACTCATGATATTAATAGACAGGCCTCAAATTACTTCATACAAATGACCAATGAATACTTGAAAAGATGATGAACAGTTTTAGTAACTGGCTGGATCAAAATTAAAATTATTCTGTGATTCCATCCTTCCTCAATTAGAATGAATATTGTTAAGAGACCAACCCTTATTTATACACTGGTAAAGCCTCTATGAAAGTCAATGTTCAGTCCTCCTACCCCCCCCAAAAAAATGAGTATATTTGACCTTATGACACAGCATTACTGTTATTGGGTATATAAGCAAAAGACTGTAAATCAACATATCACAGAGATCGAAGCATAAGATTGTTACTTACTGTACTTTTCAGCATAGCTAAAAAACAGAACAACCCAAGTTTCCACTATCAGATAAATGAATAAAGAAAATGTGGGATACAGAACCATTACAACCGTTTTAGCTGAAAAAACACAAGTAATCATGCCATTTGGAGGCAGATGAATAGAACTGAAGATCATTATGTTAAGAGAAATAAGTCAGATTCAGAGAGGAAAAATACTTCAGATGTCCTCAGATATATTGAATGCAGATTTGAATTTCTATGCAGGTGTACAGGTCATAAAATAGAAATGAAGCCACAAGAGATTAGGAAGAGGTCATAAGGGAGGTAAGAGGAAATAAAAAGAGAAGTCATGGAAAACATGGAGAGAAGGTTATTTAAAGGGAGAAAATGGATCAGCAAGAGTGTCTAGGTGCAGGGCTGGAGAGATGGCTCAGCGGTTAAGAGCACTTGATGTTCCTATAGAGGACCAGTACCTATACAATGGTTCATATTGCCTGTAACTTCAACAGTAGGGGATCCAATATCTTCCTCTGGTTCCTAAGGCATAGACACATTCTTGGTACATATATTCAAAATCTCCCTTGTATACATACCTAAAGGAAAACCAAATCTCTCTTTTTTAAAGGAGAAACCCATTACTTTTTTCCTTTTATTATTATTATTATTATTATTATTATTATTATTATATCCTTATTCAAGGTCCCTTCCCCCTCCCACCACATCAGGTCATTCTTTCTTCTGCACAAATCCCCATCCCCTCCCTGGTCAGGCAGCAGGCAGTCCCATGGTCCTACTGCCCCAATATTGCTTAGTTCAGTCTCCACTCCTGGCAGATCCAGTTTTTTCCCTCCTCCCTCAAGAGTGAGTCAGGTGTTCTTCTAGGGGGAGTGGGATCCAAGGAGTCAGTCAAGGGTGTTTCTGAAACCCATTACTTTTTATGATTTCTAAATAATAATAATGAAAAAGTATATGTATTACATTTCAGTTTTATCTTTTCATACTAAAGGGCCAGTTCAAATATTAAATTATTATTAATAGTATAGGAGATATCAGCTATAAGCATATGCAGTAAAATAATAACTGTAGCATATTTGTTTTGTTAGCCAGCTTTGAAATAGGCTGTCTTAATATTAAAAGAAAGACTAAAACAAATTAAGCTCTATCTATTACATGATCTACTTAACATTAAAGCATTATCATAGCAAGAGTGATAAAAATACTCTCCAAGAATCTCTTGTTTATTTTTTTATTTTATGTGAATATAAAAATAAAACTAATGCTGTTGCTATTATGTTTGTCCTTTTTTCCCACTAATAAGAATGCATCCAGTGTCTGTTCAGAACACAGACTTCATGTTCTGACCTTGGCTGCAGCTGCATGTGGCAGTGTGCCCAAGTGGCAGTTTCTGAGGACTGTCATACTGTCTCAAGAAATTCTGGAGCACTTGTCTACTTTTGCCCTTGAATTCAGTGCCTCATATCAAGACTGTGACGATGTCATTTTGAAGAACAGCATGAAGTCAAGGACAAGGCACAATGAGCCTGAAAACAGCAACTAATTTCTTCATGGAAAAGAATGGATTTAACTCATGAGCAATACTATCATTGGCACTGGCTTTATTTTGAACATGAAAGATTCCCACAGGCCTGTATTATAGGATTGGGGCTCATGGTGGTAGATTTGGGAGCTGGTGGAACCTTGGGAAGGCAGGACCCAGTGAAAGGTTACTAGCTGATTGTTGCATGCCCTAAATGTGTGGTCTCCTCCATTCCCTGTTTTGCTTTCTAGCTCATAAGTGACCACATGTTTTTTCCATGATACCTATCTAACCACAGGCCAATTCACATGGATCAAGAAACCCTGAATAGGAATCTGCCAGACTATGAGCTATCTCAAATTTTTATTCTTTGCAAGTTAATTATTTCAGATACCTCATTGTAGTGGTAGAAAGCTAATAGGACATTTATCTTTTAACACACCAAAAGGAAAGTAAAATACTTAGTACCTGTGGCTGCTTCACAGGTACCAAGGGAAGGATATTGATCCTAGCAGATGTCTCAACGAGGGGCTAACAACCCCTTTTGTCTTTTTAGTACATAAGATCTACTTAGATCGAAATACAGTTGTATGATCAGAGTCAAGAATATGTTTCATAATCTGAGTACATGAATATTACATCGACAATATGAGATATAAAATCTTCTAAGCCTGCATTTGAATGGTATGTTCCACATCTCAATGGCTAGGTGCTTTAAGTTCAGTTGTAAATGACATATAATCCCTTCCTTTATTATAGGCTGATGCAATAGATTTAAATATATATATAAAGTCACAAAAAATTGGTTTAATATTCTGTTGGAAATTTATGGTATAATAATTTTCCAATTTACAAATATTGTGAACCATTTGACCAATAAATTTCTGAATAAAAAATTCACCAATATTTCATTGAAGTTCTAATTTTTGTGGGGAATTTTCCTTTTTTTATCTCTGTTGAAAGGCTGAATTCATAGCCCAGAAAAGATGAATCAACAGAAAGTCTGAGTGAAGAATATATATGTGTCTAAATTAACATCAAAACAGCAATCATAGTATTTAATTTGTCACCAATTCATTGGCTTTTCTAACCATTGGTGTACTAATCAGTAATAAGCTAGACTCTTAGAACTTCCTAGCCTCATATACTGCCAATTTCTGATAGAAACACAGAACCCCATCTTGGCGTACACAGACCTGGAGATCTGAGCCTTTGTGTATGCTGTAGAGCCTGGAATAAAAGATAAATATGAGGCCTGGAAAAACAAGCCTTTAGGAGACCACAAGGATGTTCCTCAGAATACATTTTGGAGCAACTGACAATGGGATCTGTTGTTATGAGATGTGTTGTGTTGTTATGAATTGGTTGAGGGTGGATCATGAAACATGAAGCTCCATTTCTTCTAGTGGCAGAAACCCTCACCTTCCTGTGGTGCAGTGGCTTCACCCCAAATTCACATCAGAAGAAGCTTTGTAAGGACTCTGGACAAATCCCAGGGATCACACAGAGCTGAGCTCATCAGTGTTTGCCTTGGGCTATTCTGTGTGCTCTCCACTTTCTACATTTTCTCCTGGGGTTGCCATTATGTAACATTCATAAATATTTCACAAGTGGAGGTGCATGAAGTCAACTGTAAATGCTGTAGATCTCAGCACATTAAAAAATAAATAAATAAAAGTATGTTACATCACTCAAGTTACAATCAATCCATTTCTGTGGGTACAAACATTTATTTTCTCCATGTAGCATTAGTTTAATAGGTACTACAGAATAATAAAATATTAGATGTGGTCTTAGAAAAACTTTACAAGATAAAAAAATCAATTTTTGGAAAACCTAATTTCCTATGTGTTGCACCACTGTGTTTGACCAATATGTGTCATTGTCACATTGCCTTGATATAGGAGAGGACATATTGATTTATTCCCTCTGGTTGGTAAATTTCACCTTTTGACAACAAATGGACTGTATTGAAAATTTCTATGTAATTTGTAGTATACCTTGGAGAAGGGTGAGAAAATAGCCATTATTTTTAAAATTTGAATATCTAGACACTACACACACACACACACACACACACACACACACACACACACACACACCAAACACACACACACAAAAATTCTGTAATGTGTCTTGTGTTTAATAGTTCTGTAATTCTCTTTTGAAAAGGAGGGTCCTGGATCCTCAAAAGTACTTCATTGGGAATGTGTAATGTAAAAATTAAAAGTAAATATACTTCTCAACTCCAAACAGCTCTATTGCATTTGGTAATATTTTTATTAGTTGAGGTGGTTCCAATGCTTTTTGAAGAGCTCATTGAGCATATACAAAACCCATGCAAGCTTATTGTGGAATGCAGCAATGTTTAGAGGAAGTAAGTATCTTTATTTAACATTTGTTTTTATTTTTGAGATGATTATACCATTATGTCTCTACTCCCATTCCCTTTTTTTCCTTCCAAGCTTTTTGTCTAACGTTGAGATATCTTGAGCTTTCTCCTTTCACATTACCATGCCGATTATTGTTCTGACTGCTCAGATTATGCTTAGGCAGGCATATTGGTGAGGTGTAGCTTCTCTGGAATTTCTGAGGGACACAATCTCACAGCTAACTCAATGATCTTTTTCAACTTACACTCTTCTTCAATGATTCCTGAGTCTTAGGTGTGGGAGTTGTGTTGTAGATGTATCAATTGGGCTCAGGATCTACAATTCTACATTTTGATCAACTATAGTTTTATAAAATGCTTTCTATATGTTGCAAATTGAAGTTTACATGGTGATGGGGGTGGAGGTGAGAATTACATTTTTCTGTGAGTATGAGGATACATATTTAGAGTGTAGTTAGATATTGTGCTAGTTTAGAAAAGTGAAGTTGTAGGTTCTCCTCTAAGATCTATGACTTGACTAGTCTTGGAATGTTGCCTAGGTTTTTAATACATGACATGAAACAAGCCTTAAGTACAAATATAGAGCTACTGGTTACCACAGAAGTATGTGTGTCATTGCTGAATACTTGAAGTTATCATGGAATGCGGTTGTTGTTGTCCTACATGGACATCATAGAAAAACCAGCATCTAGGAGAGAGAGAGCTCATGATCATGCATGTGAAGACTAGAATTGTTGTCAGCTCACCCTGTCATTATTGATAGTCAGCCCAATCCAAAGCAGCATCTTAATAAACTCCTAGGAGCAAACAAACTGAGTCTAAGGGTTTATATAAAAAAGAAAAAAATTCAGACCTACTAAAAAGTAAAATCAATGATAAGCATAAGGCTGATATGGCTAGTGTCTCCAAAATAAAAAAAGCCTGCAAATCTACTGGGGTAACAAATGATACTGAGCAGCAGAGACTGTTTATGCACCTATGACTTGGTAGTAGGAGTAGAACCACAGATTACTCACATTAACAAATACACATGCACACATACACATACACACTCATATACATCCACAATACAGAAGGTACTTGGAAACATAAGGACTCAGAATCTACCCATGGAAGGAGGGATGCAAAAATATACATGGTGAGACATGAAAACTACTGAAAATAGCTTGTATGGAGTATTAGGAATAGAGAAACCTGATTTCTCATCCATGGAAAAAGTTAATTTGATACTTTTTTTATACATACATACCATAGGAGAAAAAAAAAAATGTTTCCTAGAGGCAGCATTCTAGAAACATTGAAAAGCATTTTTTATTTTATGTGCATGAGTATTTTATATGTGTGTATATTTGTAAACCAATTGCTTGCCTGTAGAAGACTGAGTCAGCTGGAGTTACAGATGGATGTGAGTCACTATGTGGGTGCTGGGAATTGAACCTGGGTCCTGTGGGAAAGCAGCAGGTTCTTTTAATCACTGAGCCATCTATCCACCCCGACCCCCATAGAAACCTACCTTTCTTTAAAAACATGCTTTTAAAATGCAAAGAAGTATCGTTTTAAATTTTGTGAAGATCTGAAAAAAATACTTTTCTCTTCAAACAAACAAATAGAATTCATAAATGAGGAAATGAGAGGAAGTGATTTGAATGGCACAGTAGTCTCTGTTAGATCCTACTAGACCAGTGTCTATCACAGCAATTAGCTCTAATTGGCACATTTATTGTCAAGGTTCCATGAGATGTGAAGATGGGATGGGCAGAAAGGATAATCCCCTTATCTCGACTACTGCTTATCCCTCCAGAAAACAAGATTGAAGTGCATTGTCAGAGTCTGTAAGGCAATTTCGCTGCCACCAGCTAGTTGTCAGCACTAACAGAGGTCTGCCCGGAGAAATACCTGCCTACGGCTCTCATGAACTTTCATTCCAAAGTTGGGAAGTAAAATTCCATAGAAACACTAATGCTATTTACATTAAAGATGGAAAGCTCCTGTGGTGTTCCAATACAGATATTTTCTTTTTGACACAATACATGCTGCTAAATACTCATGTATGCCTCAGGAATATAGTTGAATGAAATAATCAAGGGTTTTCATAAGTAATGTAATCTCCCAGATATCTTCAAGTTTAAAGGCTAATAGTTTTCCTTCATTATTATGTTCTAAACAATATTGTTCATCCTGATGTATTTTTAAAAATAGGTCCTGAATCAACATTTAGATTTAATCTATGTAGCAGCTACTTTTATTAAATTATTATTATTTTGAATTCATGATTATGACTACATAGTATAAATTAATTTGAAAATGTAATATATATCAAACTTAACATATTATATTGCTTTTTACTTTATAATTTTATTACTTTTTATCTTTAATTTTGATGTTTATCTAATATTTAAATACTTAAGCAATATTAGAGTTTTTAAAATTTAGTTCATATTATTTTAGGATCATTAATATAAATAGAAAATTAAAATGTAGGTCGAAACTATATAAATTAACACAATAATTTGAGAATAAAGTTATGACAATTTTATGAAAATGAAAATGGTTATATGGTTTGGGAGCATGATTTAATATAACTTCAAAGTACCTATAGTCTTTAGGTACACCTTTATGTTTATTTTAAATTCATTCACTATTTTGTTTGGGAACCTAAAGACACACATTGAAAGAAAGGCATTGTGTAAGTAGCTATCATACACACACACACACACACACACACATATACATATATATGTGCACATACCATCAGTATATAGACATTTATGTCCTAAAATTTCTATGTAGAACATGTAAGGCAATATATAATAACAAATGCACAATAATGCAAGTATTATATATGTTTCCACATACACGAATATGTAGACTGTTGTCTATCTCACTACCTATGTGTAAAGGTATGTATATTTTCTTTTTTCTGCATATTTATATATGGTAATGTACAAAATGTATTAACACAATCACTAAAATATTTAATAATAAAAATATAGTGTTTATTCTGAATTCTTGATAGATGTATGTATGATATAGGAGAATTTTGAACTATATTAGTCTACAGCAAAATGATTACTTGAAAATAGTATATAACAGAAATGAAATAAGTTTGTTTCTTTTATTTGTAATTATCCTGTTATGAACTGAACTATTTTCTCACCCCAATGCTGTATTTCTTTTACAATTATAAAACACACTTTAAATCCAAAACTCACAAGCAGAGTCAATTGTCTCAAATTAAATTATAAACAAGTTGAGCAGCAAATTGTCAGACAAACAAACAGCACACAAAGGGGAACACCAGCAGAAAAAAAAAAAAAGCAGACTTGTTGACCTCTTGGTTGGGTATTTTCATACACCGCTGAATTTATTGTATAGGCAAGACATTCCAGGATGGAGGTGCCAGCTTGTAAATGCTTAAAAAAAATGGTATGTTTTTTTCTTTTCAAAATATTTAGTGTCTACATTTCATCAGTGAGCCAAGTAAATCATGGCTTCTTCAAGTGCAAAGATCGAAACCAATTACCATTAGTGACCATCGGGTGCAGCAGATCCTTTCTGTCCTGTTGCCTGAATCTCAATGCTCTCCCAAGTGTGCCTGTGCAATTTAACAGGACGATCAATACCCCACAGCAGTTAGCAGCAGCCCTCTTGAAGTGCTTCACAAAACGTGCTCCACTTCTCTACCGAATAAATGTCAAAACATTCCAACAGCTACAATTCTTGGGAGAAATCGTTCTTCTGAAACATTATTGACATACTTTAACCCACATTTCCCGCTGCTTGCAGGCGTCCTACTGGCCAGTCAATTCCGATTTGGCAACAGCCACATCGACACGTGCCCCGCTGACTTGCTTGGACGCTGTGAAAGATATCAGAATCTGGTGGCTAGGTCCTGTAGTTCAAGGGTCAGTGGTCTAACTCTGACTCAAGGTCAAGGTGATGGCAATCCCTCTCCAGAGACTTGGCTTCATTTCTAACCCACCCTTGAATCTGATCAATAACATCACAAACCATGCCTCCTGAGCACAAAAGACCACCGGATCTAAATGCTGCCAGGTCATGTCTGGTAAATCAGAAGCTTAAAAGCCATTCAGGGAGAGTTAATATCTTGCTGAAAGGATAAAGCAATAGTGATACATACATATACAACTTTATAATTACTAAAATAAATAATTTAAACGTATATATGCATATTTATAATGCACAAGAAACTGGAAACAGGATTATTTTTCAAATAATCTTTCCTTTTTATTGGTCCACATTATACATTCATATTGTGACTAATTGGTCTAAATCTCATAAAATATGTCAGTAGTTGCCAAGACTTTATTTAGTAGGAGTAGATATTCTCCTGAAACGTAAGATTTTGTTTTGTTTTTTGTTGCCCATTTAAAATACTTGACCTCTTCCAAACTTTCTAATAATTATTTCAGCAGAAGATTTGAGTTTTCCTGATTGACTTGAAGAAAACAAGTTATGAAAAGAAAGCTGCTAAACTAGACCAATCTTGGGTTGGATATAAACAAGAAGAGAAAGTGTTTTGTTGACCTGGCACTACACTTCATTCCAGAACAAGAAGATGGGCAGGCCCATAAAGACACCCAGCTCATTTAGGTACCCTATAGCTATTACTGTAGATAGCCAATTAGCATTTTTTCACGGGTACTTTTATTCTTGCATCTGGAAGCAATGCTTATCACTACTTAACCACGAGTGACAGGATTTTAGTAACTCAGGAAGTTACAATGGGTTCTCTAACACCATTGCTGTGTGGCTTCCTTGCTCAGCTCTTTCTATCACTGGCCAGAATATAATTAAAAAGAAATAGAAGGTCTATCCCAAATTATAAAATGTTACTTTTCCTTCTTTTGAGGTGAAAAATTACTCAGTGGAGGCAGTGAATATATGTAAGTATAGCATTGAGACAGTCAAAAGTGTCCCTGGAGATACTAAAACTCTAAGTTTCATTTTTCCCTAATAAACACCAGTAATAGTCTAAATAATAACTTCTCTATCAATTTCTTGAAGACAACACAATATCCATATTTTCAGGATCTTCTTTATCCCTTTCTCAAATATATCCAAGGATGTAATTTAGCACAACAAATGGAAAGCACATGAAATCAAAACTGTGTGCTCTGAAGTAAGACACAGCAAAATGACAGGACAAAAAAAAAATCACAGACATCAGTGATATTCTGAATTACCATTTTACAAACACATTTTGGGTTAGAAGACATATGCAGAGTTAATATGAAAACTAAAAATCACCAACATAAGGTTAAAATTCACTATAGCAATGGCCAAGAAGGAATATAACATATCCTGTAAGACATACATAAAAAATGTTTCTTGATTCAAACTCTGATTTCTTATCATTGACCAATGATTTAATCATTTCAGGCTGAGCTCAGGAACACCTTTAAAATGAATCATTAATAATTTTAAGACAGAAAATAACTCTTAGTATCCAGTAGGCAAGCTGCAAGTTTTATTTTTTAACCTTTATGAGAATAAAATTTAGACTATTGTAGAAGATGGTTATAATTAGTCATTACACGCCTAAGTATTTATATTAACATCTCTGAGTATCTTGAAGGAATAGTGTAATTCCCTCTCCATCTGAGTCAGAATATAACTTCACCTATACTAAATGCTTGTTACATCTTAACACACCCCTCAGAAAATGTAATTAAGATTTGTCTAAATATCCTCCTTATGCTTTAAATATTCATTTCTTGATATGTACATTCTGTATCTTTTGTATCAGTTAATTTTCATGTCAATTTAAAGTAGCTGTTTGCCCATGCTTCATAACAGGAGGCCTGAAAATAAAAATATATTTACCATTCACTTCTGATTTTAGGACTCATTGAAACCAAAGATCATGTTTTAGGCATTATGTTCTTTTAATGTTGTCTTGGATATGTCAAGGATATCCAAAATGATTATCTTATCTGATTTACAAAGGTGTAGCAATTTTTTTGTGTGTATATATCGATAAGTCATGTCTTATCAGTTTTGGAAAAGACAACATCTAAGACTAGTTGCTAAAATAATTAACACAGTAACTAGAAGGATTTGCTAAAATTAAAGGGATGAGGATGCACTTATCTTCTATTAGATCAGTTCTATTGAATAATTGCTATAATTCCTGTTTTATGAAAATAGACAAAATGAATAAACAAAAACCTACAACTGGAGAGGAACATGTTGGAAAGAAAATAAAGCAGGAAGTTGATGATGGAAGAAGATAAGATGATTTATAAGCTGAGATTCTGGCTTCAGAATTTACTCCAAAGTTTCTGCTTTGTGAGCTTGTGTTCATGATATAACTTTCTTGAAATCCATGTTTCTCTCAAAGATGAAAATAACTAGGGGCGTTGTCATGTGATAGTGAAGTCAAGTTATGCTATTGAAAAAGCAAATTAAGGAAAGTTAAGGGAAAGATGCATATCTGTGCCAAGAGGACTTCAGAGATATCAGAACAGCTCAGGCAAAGAGCTTAAAAAGTTTCATGAGAGGGAGGGGATGCTACATACTAAGTCCCTAACAACAATGGCATTGGGCTGTTCAGCAGATGCCATATAGCATGCCTGCAAATTCCAAAAGGAACAAGCTATCTATCCATTGGAATCTCAGTTCCAGTAAAACCATGAACAGTGTATAAAGTCAATTTTAGAAGTGTCTGAATACACAGGAGCACAGAGCTAACATGTGAATGCTGTTAGTAAGGCGGTAAGTTATTCAGCAGTATTAAGAAAATGAGTAAACTAGAAAGGAAAACAATGAGAGCAAGGAGCATCCTCTAGCTGGCAGCTGCTCCAATGGGTGAAGACCTGCAGCAAGAAGGGGACTAAGTGAAGGATGTTCCCTTGAAGGTCAGGGTTGTGGCAAAATGACATGCAGACCTGAGCATCACTAGACACAAACTAGAGCACCAAGCAAGGGAAAGTCAATAAAGACGATTAGCAGCAATAACAATAAGCTGATTTCTATTCTATATATTTTATTATGCTAAGGTATAACAAAGTAGTAGCAACCAAAAGGTTTAGGAAAAAATAGCACTCATAACACACTAATATAATATGATTTTTCATTGAAACGTTATTTTTAATAGCTTACTTTAGAAAAAACTGTGTACAAAGTTAAGAAAAACAGGGATAAGCACCAGTTCAAAATTCCTTGTGTTCAATACAGGCAGCAGCATGTGATATCTTCAAGTAAGGGGGCCTTGTCATCAGTTTGTAAAGTGAAAACTGTAACCTTAAAAAAAAAGTCTAGGTTGCTTGGAGGGTCACACAGGACACCTTTGGTCAACAATTCTATTAGATCTAAGATGTTCTCAGTAAAGGAAGCTTCATTTGGTGATAAAGAATGGCCAGATGGGGGTCTCTCTCTCTCTTGCATTATTTGGTGATTTTTTTTGATTGTCTACATATTTATGAGACTTCTACTATATTAGGTTTTCATACTACCCCACAAATAATCCTTAATTTTAGTTGTCTCTCTCTATTACCTGTCTCATATCCTCCTATTTCTCTTCCCACTTATCCTCCCTACTCCATTCCATCACTTATCTCTCATAAATATATATTCAAGTTTCCTTTCTTATGAAGATATATCTACCACCACCACCTCCACCATCTCCACCACCACCCCACCTCATCCTTCACTACCTCCACTTCCATCGTTATCACCATCACTACCACCACCACCAATACCACCAACATCACCACCACCACCACCAGTCCTTTATGCCTATCCTCTCTGGTTATATGGTTTATAGCTTGATTATTATTAAATGCACACATTATTTGTCTTCCTGACTCTGAGTGATCTCATTTAGGATTATTTTCCTTCTAGTTTCATTCATTTTCTTGCAAATTTCATGATTTCTTTTTTTTTGATATGTGAATATTACTCCATTGTATAAATGTACCACATTTTTATCTAGTTATTTGTTGTGAGACACCTAGGCGTTTTATAGTTTCTGTCTTTTATAAATAAAGCCACAACAAACATGGTTGAACAAGTATCTCTGCAGTAGAATGAAGTGTTCTCTGAGTACATATCACAGAGAAATATAACTATATCTTGGGCTATATTGATTTCCATCTTCCTGAAGAACTGCCTGATTTCCTTAGTGGCCACATAAGTTTTCACTCTTACCAGTAGTGCATGATGGTTCCCAGATTTAGAAACTTTACCCATATAGGATAATATTCTTTGTGCCAGAATGTAATCTTCACTTTATCAAAGGATAATTATAAACATCAACCCAGCTACAAATCTGTAAATGGTGTTCTTCCTGCATAATATGCCAGGACAATGGTGGAATAAAGCTTGTGGAAGTAACCAAACATTTTTATTTGTCTTTGTCTTAATGCCCACTCCACAAGATAGAACTCATACCTGAGGATGCTTGGGTGACAAGAACCTGAGTGAGACTAGATGGCCCAGAGACTTGGTAAAACCAAATACTTCTGTTCTACTGAAAGAAAATAGCGATTAATGACTTTGGATGACATTCTGCTATAGTCCTAGATCAGTGCTTTGCTCAGCCATCTTCAGAAAAGCTTCCTCCTGTAGCAATTGGAAACAAAAACAGTCCACAGGCAGATAATATGCAGAGGGTTAAAGACCTTTGGGATGGACCTAATAGGGATGTCAATATCTTATCTCCTCTCTAGGCTGAGAGAACCCTCTGGAGGAGGAGGCAGAAAGGGTGCAAGGTCAACTGGTCTCCAAAAAATCAAAGCATTATGAACACAAAAGGACAACTGCAGATATGAACAAATATAGCCTCCCTCCCTCTCTCTCTCTTTCTCTCTCTCCCTCCCTCTCTTTTATTCTTGCCATCCATCACTCCCTGTCCCCTGTCCCTCAGACTCTTTGTGATATATATTATGACTTCCAGGTTCTTGAATTTTTCTGTTGTTTTTTTCATTGGATTCCTGAGTATGCAAATGAGTGAGTCTCTCTGTCTACATTTGTTTCTTGTGCCTTTTCTTTACTTATGTTTTTTTCTACATAAAAGGGTATGTTTTATTATCGTAGTATGAACCCGCCATGAAATATGTTTTAAATGAGGTTTATTTTGTGAGAATCACTTATAAAACAGAGAAGGTTTTAAGTACCCTTGATAAGCCATGCTTATCATTCTTATCCTCTATATAGTTATTGTTAACTCTTCCACATTTTAAATTCTTTTTACTGTGTTTTTTTTTTAATAAATACAAAATAAAGGAAAAAAAAAAAAAAGAAACGGTGAAGGGGTAGGGTTGCAGCGCGCCGGAGCGTTTCTAACAAAATCTCTTTACTCACCTCCAAACACCTGCGCAACAAGCCGGAACCGCCAACCGCCTGGAAGCCGCGTCATCAGTCCAAAAACCCACGCAACCAGTCAGGAACTCTCGCGAGAATGCTGGCTTCCTGTCCTGGTCCTCTCCCTCAGAGGTCTATTTCCAGAACCCTTTCCAGTTGACCACGCCCCACTCGGCTCTAGCCCTCTAACGCGATCCGTTCACATGTATAGTTCTTGATTTCTCGCTACATTTTATCTTATTTTTTTTATATTTCATTTTATTATTATGCTTAGATGCCTGTTTATTTTCTAATGAGAGACAGAAACTAAGTAGATCCTGTTGTGAGGGGTGTGGGAAGGAATGGGAAGGAGTAGAGGGAGAAAATCCATAATCAAAGAATATCATAGGAAAAAATGCATTCTAATAAAAATTTATTAAAATGTTTTTTTCATAGACCCTGCCCAGAGGTGAGCAGATTCCAGCACCTGGACCACCCATCTGGAGTGTCACTCCCTGGAACTAGGGTCAATCCCTAGAGTCTGATCTCACACTCTCCCTAGCAGATAGGACTATGGTGTGGCTATGAGGGGCTCCTCCAGCCACACCTAAAAGAGAAAACCTTGCATGGCCTGGGCCCTGCCTCCAGGGTGACCTGCATGATCAGGAAAGATTTGAGGCTTTGAAATTCAGACCCCTCTCCAGAGCAGAGTCAAAGATCTGGCAGACCAGTTACTCAGAGGAGATAGGAGACACACAAGCCCTCTTGCCACAATTGACGAGGAGCTGCCTAATCATGAACCACTAAAGCCATGGGCAGATGCCAGTGCAAAAATACATATAATAATATAAAGAACAACAAGGCAACTCCAGAAAAAACTGGTGGTTCTACAACTACAAGACCTGAACAAGGCAATGAAGAGGAAACAGAAGGAAAAAAACACCAAAATCACCTTTATGAAGATTATTTAAGCTTTCAAAGAAAGTATAAAAAATTCCCTTAAAGAAATAAAAGAAAATACAAACAAAAAAATGGAAGAGATGAACAAATCATTGAAAGAAAACTAAGAAAAGGTAAACCAAAAAAATGAAAGAAACATTCCAGGAACTAAAAACTGAAATTGAAGCAATAAAAAGGCACAAAATGAGGCAAAGATGGAAAAAGAAAATCTGAAGAAAAGAGTTGGAAAAGCAGATACAAGCATAGCCAACAGAATCCAAGAAATGGAAGATAGAATCTCTGAAGTGGAAGATTCAGTAGCAGAAATAGATACATCATTCAAAGAAAATAATAAAACCAAATAGCCATAAAGCAAAATGTTCAGGAAATCCTGGACACCATGAAAAGACTTAACCTGAGAATAATAGGACTAGAAGAGGAAGAATATCAGCTCAAAGGCACAAATAATATATTCAATAAAATCATAGAAGAAAACTTTCCTAACTTAAAGAAGGAAATACCTATAAAGATAAGAGAGCTTAAAGAACATTAAATAGATATGACACCTAAAAAAGTCAGCGCGCCAAATAATAATCAAGCCACAAAATATACAGAACAAAGAAAAAATGGCCAACTTACTTATAAAGGCAGACCTATGAAAATAACTCCTGACTATACAATGTTAAGATGAAAGCTAGAAGGGCTTGGTTAGAAGTTATACAGACACTAAAAGAGTATGGCTACCAACTTAAAATACTATACCCAGCAAAATTATCATACACCATAGATGGAGTAAACAAGATATTTCATGACAAAGTCAGACTGAAACAATACCTATTTACCAATCCAGGACGTCAGAGCATTAGAAGAAAAACTCCAACCTAAGGATACCAGATACACCCATGAAACCACAAACATTCAATAATCCCACAGAAGAAAAGTCCACAGAAAGGAAATATATACAAGCTACCACCAAAAATAGCAGGAAATATCAATCAGTGCTCACTAATATCCTTTAATATCAATGAACTCAACTCACCTATAAAAATATACACACTAACAAGATAGATACAAAAACAAAAGCCAACCTTCTGCTGCATACAGGAAACACACCTTAACCACAAAGACAGATACAGGCTCACAGTAAAGGATTGGAAAAAGATTTTCCAATCAAATAGCCCTAAGAAACAAACTGGGGTTGCCATCCTAATATATAACAAAGTAGACTTTAAGCTAAAAGCCATTAAAAGGGACCAAAATGGAAATTACTTATTCATCTCAGGAAAAATTGGACAAGAGGAGATTTCAATCCTGAATATTTATGCCCCTAACATAAGGGCACCTACCTATGTAAAAGAAACACTGCTAAAGCTCATATCCCACATATATTCTCATACCCTAATAGTGGGAGATTTCAATATTCCTCTTTCACCCTGGATAGGTCAACTTGACAGAGACTCAACAGAGAAATAAGGAGTCTAACAAAGGTTATGATGCAAATGGAGTAAATAGATATTTACAGAACTTCCCACCCAAATGCAAAGGAATATACAAATTTCTCAGCACCACATGGAACTTTCTCTAAAATTGACCACATAATTCATCACAAAGCAAATATGAATAGATACAAAAAATGGAAATAATCCCTTGTATCATATTGGATCATAAGGGCCTAAAGTTAGAGTGCAACAACATCAAAAAATCACCGAAAGCCTACCAACTCATGGAAACTAAACACCATTCAGCTGAACCATCTCTGGGTCAAGGAATAAATTAAGAAAGAAATCAAAGCCTTCCTAGAATTTAATGAAAATGAACCCACAACTTACCCAAACTTGTGGGACACAATCAAAGCAGTCTTAAGAGGAAAAGTCACAGTACTAGATGGCTATATGAAAGGCCTAGAAAAACCCCATACTAGAGAACTAACACAGCTGAAAGCTTTGGAACAATTAGAAGCAAACTCACCTAGAAGGAGTAGATGGCAGGAAATAATCAGCCTTAGAGATGAAATCAATACAATTGAAACAAAAAGAACAATACAAAGAATCAATGAATCAAAGAGATGGTTATTTGAGAAAGTCAACAAGATAGAAAAACCCTTATCCAAACTAATAAAAAAACAGAGAGAGAGTGTTCAAATCAACAAAATCAGAAATGAAAAGGGGGACATAACAACAGATCACCAGGAGTACCAGAGAATTATCAGGTCATACTTTGAAAATCTATATTCCACAAAAATTGAAAACCTAGAAAAATGGACACCTTTTTGGACAGGCACCATTTACCAAATTAAATGAAGACCAGATTAGTTACCTAAACAGACCTATAACCCTAAAGGAAATTCAAAGCCTCCCAAGTAAAAAAAGCCCAGGTCCAGATGGTTTCAGTGCACAATTCTACCAGACATTCAAGAAAAATTACTACCATTACTGCTCACACTATTTCACACTGTAGAAACTGAAGGAATATTGCCAAATTCCTTTTATCTGGCCATAATTACCCTAATACCAAGCCACTCAAAGACACAACAAATAAGGAGAATTACAGACCAATTTCCCTCATGAATATTGATGCTAAATTTCTCAACAAAATTTTGGCAAAACATATACAACAATATATAAAAAATATCATCCACCATGAGCAAGTAGGCTTCACCTCAGAAATGCAGGTATGGTTCAACATACAAAAAAACTCTTAAATGTCATATATCATATAAACAAACTGAAGGAAAAAAACCACTTAATAATATTCTTAGATGTTAAAAAAGCCTTTGACAAAATCCAGCAATACTTTATGATAAAAGCTCTGGAGAGATCAGGAATACAGGGAAAATATCTCAGTATAATAAAGGCGATTTACAAGAAGCCGACAGCCAACATCAAACTTAATAGAGAAAGACTCAAAGCAATCCCATGAAAATCAGGAACTAGACAAGGATGTCCTCTTTCCTCTTATCTATTCAATATAATTCTCAAAGTTATAGCTAATGCAATAAGAGAACAAAAGGAGTTTAAGGGGATAAAAAATGGAAAAGAAAAAGTGAAACTACGTCTATTTGCAGATGATATGATTATATACATAAGTGCTCCACAAAATTCAACCAGGGAATTTCTATAGCTGATTAACACCTTCAGCAATGTAGCTGTATACAAGGTTAACTCAAAGAAATCAGTAGCCCTCCTATGCACAAAAGATAAAAGGGCTGAAAAAGAAATAAAAGTAACATCACTCTTTATAATAGCTGTGAATAGCATTAAATACCTTGGAGTAACTATACTAAAGAAGTAACAGATATGTTTGACAAAAACTTTAAACCACTGAAGAAAAAAAATAAAAAAATATGTCAGAAATTGGAAAGATCTTCCATGTTCCTGGATAGGTAGGATCAACATAGTAAAAATGGCAATTCTACCAAAAAGCAATCTACAGATTCAATGCACTGCCTATCAAAATCCCAATACAATATTTTATGGACCTTGAAAGAATAATACTCAACTTTATTTGGAATAACAAGAAAGCTAGTATTGCCAAAACAATTTTCCTCAAAAAAAAAAAAAAGAACCTCAGGAGGCATCACCATCCCTGACTTCAAGTTTTACTATAGAGCTACAGTAATAAAAACCAGCCTGGTACTGGCATAAAAACAGATTTATGGATCAATGGAATCAAATTGAGAATCCAAGCATTAACTAAAGAAATCTATGAACACCTGATCTTTGTCAAAGAAGCCCAATATATTCAATAGAAAAAAGATAGTATCTTTAACAAATTGTGTTGGCATAGCTGGTTGGTAGTGTGTAGAAAAATGCAAATAGATCCAAGTCTGTCACCTTGCACAAAACTCAAATCCAAGTGGATCAAAGATCTCAACATAAACCAAGCCACTCTGATAGAAAAGTAAGTGGGAAATACACTCCAACGAATCGGCACAGGTGACCAGTTCCTAAATATAACACCTGTGGCACAGACACTAAGAACAACAATTAATAACTGGGACCTCATGAAACTGAGAAGATTCTGTAAAGTCAAGGACACTGTTGATAGGACAAAATGACAGCCTACAGAATGGGAAAAGATTTTCACCAACCCTACAAGTGATAGGGGACTGATCTCTAAAATATATGAAGAACTCAAGAATCTAGAGTCCAAAACCTTGAATAACCCAATCAAAACATGAGGTTCAGAACTAAAAAGGGAATTCTCAACAGAAGACTTACAAATGTCTGAAAGGTACTTGAAAAAGTACTGAACATCTTTAGCCATCAGAGAAATGCAAATCAAAACAACTTTGAGATACCACCTGATACCTGTCAGATTGGCTAAGATAAAAGCCACAGATGACAGCCTATGCTGGAGAGGTTGCAGAGCAATGGGAACACTTCTCCATTGTTGGTGGGAATGTAAGATTGTTCAGCCACTCTGGAATGCAGTGTGGTGGTTTCTCAGGGACTGGTAATCAATATTCCCAAAGACCCAGTAATACCACTTCTGGGTGTATACCCTAAAGATGCATATTTGCACTCCAAAGGCATTAACTCAACTATGTTCATAGCAGCATTATTCATAATAGCAAGAACCTGGAAACAAACTAGATGCCCCTCAACTGAAGAATGGATTAACAAACTGTGCTACATCTACACAATGGAGCACTACTCATCAGTAAGAAAAATGATATCCTAATGGATGTATTTGGAGACTATCCTCCTTAGCAAGGTCTCACTAACCCAGAAAGATAAGCAGGGAATGTACTCACTCATTAGTGGACTCTAAACAGAAAAGCAAAAAGCAAAGCCTGTCCAAGTTGCAAACCACAACCACCGAACAGCTTGGGATCTCAATTGCTTTGGACTGGCACCTTGGATCCCACTCCCTGTAGAGAAACACCTGACTCAGTCTTCATATTGGGGTGAAGGTACTGGATCTTTTAGCAGTGGATACTGAATTAAGCCATATTTGGACCTTGGAACCTCCTGCCCTTGCTGGGTAGGAGATAAAGAGATGTGGAGAAGAGAGAGTGACGTGAGGGGGTGAGAGGGGGAAGGGATCTTGAACAAGGATATACATGGATTAAAAAATGTGACTTAATTCATAATAACGAAAAGAAAGATTTTCCATATATAAATTCTCAAAACATAATTTAAGCAAGACACATACAATATAACAAAATTTAATAACATTATTTCTGTGATATCCTAACACTCACACACACACACACACTCACACACACACACATACACAACTACCTGAGATTAAAAAGTTCAATGATGTTTACCCTGGGGAATCAACAAGACAACTACATTTTTTTTTTCATAATCCTCTTAGGAAATAGTTTGGGCCAGGTTCATTTAGAGCACAGCCTGAGGAGAGGCTTTCAAATCAAATCATTCTCAGGACAAGTATCTCTAAAACTGTTGACAGGATGCTCGGAACGGCAGGCAGTGGAGGTTGTATCTATATGGTGGATATGCCCGATTCAGCTTAGAGTGTTAATAATGAGGTTTTGTTGTTGCCTTATGACCTAGACTATCCACATCTGCTCTTTCAGTTTCCATTTGCAGCCACCTCCTGGGGTAAAGATGGTGAGTTTATCTGAAGACTCACCTTCAGAGAAGGCGACAGCTGTGAACCATCCCAGTCATAAGACACGGGGCTGTGATGCCATGTGACTGAGAAGAGGATCCAGGTGCTACTTTAGCATCAGCTAGAGAAATTATAATTCAGCTTTGTACTCTAACATCTTCCACGCCCTTGCAACATCAATGATTGCTCTAGCATATGCAGATTTACCCTTAGATCACACTCTCAGGTACCACCTGTGACTGAATCCAGACACTGCATTAGATTGTGTTCTGTGATGGCCCACCTGTTCATCATAGTTTGGGCACAGTCTACAATTGCTTGAACTAAACAGTTGCTTTCAGTTCTTTGGTTGTTATAGGAAAAAAAAATTGAATAGACTGTAGAATTTCCTGTTTCAGGACCTTTTGAAACCATTTTGTCAAACTAATTTTCATATTGTAAAGAATTATCTGGGACTGAATTTCAAAATTATGTGTGGATAGAAACTGATATAATCTCCAGGCCATGTCCAAAGGGAACACTGAGAGGAACATTAACACAAAACAGAGATCAGAGACATGAAAAGTTAAATGACATCACAGCTGTCTCAGCAAGCACATCTTCATTTCCACTGCTTCATAATTTCCATGATTATAATACAATTTTGGTTATTGTGTAGCTCCAAGAGATACAGTTAACAAGCTAAAGGTATATTTGCTTCCAAACATGAGCAGAAGTGGGAAAAAGTCAATACAGCTCTGTTCATAAGAAGCACCTTTGCTCCACTGCCCTTAGCATTATTTATTAGCCTTTGCTTTATCTTACCAAGATGCTAGGATGAAGCCTGATGATCTTCTTCTGAGGAGTATTTATAACCTTGGTGTGGATGCAGACTCTTGCTCATTAGTAAACTCTGCCCTTCATAATTCTGAAAAACATATTTATAATAAAAATTTCTGTTTTGTTTATTAACTTCCAGAAAATAGATAAATCAAAATGATGAATACTAAGCTATTTAGTCAGTATCTTTTTCAGGATTTCCTTGGTAAGTGGAAACAAAATAGAAAACATATACCAAGATTGTCTTTCGTATTGCTGAGTAGTATTTTTTTATTCTGTGGTTTGCATTAGTCCATTTTTAAATTAAATAACTTTCTTGACAGTTTTGAGAATTTTATTGCTCTTTGCTAAGATACATATTTTTTTAAAAATATGTGTCTATTTGGGTATCATGGAAATGTATGTGCTGTACATGTGAATACAGGTGTCCACAGAAAACAGAAGGTGTTGGATATGTTGGAGCTACAATTGTAGATACTGCAAGCTACTCAACTTGGGTGCTGGGAACTGAATCCAATTTCCAAAGATACTAAGCTTTCATTTAAAAAAAATCAAAACTGTAATAACAAGCTGAGTATGAGATTGGGGAAAATGAAGGGAAGCATTACATTTAGTACATTTCCCTGCTGTTCAAACCCCACTCTTTTCCTTCTGCAGTTTATTGGAAATGGAAGTAGATGGATACTCATTGTCCTAAAAAAAATAATAAAATAACACTAGGAATACTGTCAGGAAATTTGCCCTGTCCTTTTTCATCTCAGAAACACCTGGATAAAGGCACCATGTACTTTAATTACCCTAGGCAATCCCAATTATCACTTAGGAATCAGGAATAATTATTACCAGCACCCTACCCTTTTGAGTCTCTTAAGTATTCTGGTTTGTGTGGTTTGTTGCATTGCAGATCCTTATAAAGCCTGAATGGACCCAAGCTCAAATAATGCACACATGTCTTAACAATCCTCTCATCCAAGCCATAACTCATTGTCACACTTGGCTGGACTTGGAATTTCTTACTTTTCCAGTCTTCAGCAAAAAACTGAGCAAGAAAACGGAAGAGAGGAGGGCTTTACTTTAATTCACAGTTACAAAGGTATAAGTCTACCATGGGAAGAGGCAGAACAGTTCTCATTAAAGAATTGAGAAAATTCCTTGGTGATGAAAAGAACCCCGTTTATGTCAGGATGCTTTCCTCTTTGTCCATGGTTATTATATTCCCCTTTCCACATTAAGACTCTTGTATCACGCAGCCATCCTAGAGTTAGTTGTTCTGTCTTTACTGATATCTCCCATACCAATATTCTCTGGAAATGGCCTCATGGAAGCACTCAGAACTATGCTTCACAAGACCATGGAATCTGTCAATCTTGTCAAGTTTAATATCAAGATTAATGACCACAGCATCCTTCTAGAGCCCTGGGAAAACAAAAATCCATCATTGTGACTCTGTGAACCATAGCATGTTCAGTAACACATTGAAGCATCTTTTTGAAGAGGACAGCTTCCTTATGTCATGAGAACAGCTAAGTGGATTGGCCTCTATTCACTGTTTAGTACAGAAGTAAACTCTGTTTGGTCTAAATATCAGAAAGAACCAGTCTGAAATTTTTCAGTTTTGGGAGACAGGGAACACAAAATATCTTAAACTTAATTTAAAGCTATGGAGGGTAGCAAATGATCCTCTAAAAAAGCAAACTGAAACTGTAAAGTACCTTTTAACTGGTTGCACTGTATCCTACACTGCCTGCCTTCCTCCACCTTGTCTTCCTCAGTCCAGCACTGATACTGGTTTCTCTTTTGGATTTTTTATTTTATTTCTTTAAGTAGATGATCTCTCCTAGAATTCCATGATGATGACAAATGTTTTTCTCAGAAACCCTGAAAATACTTTTTACCAATGCCACAAAGACAAAAAAAAAATAGGCAACAATATTTTTGTCTTGGCTTAAGTTAAAAAATTAGCATGAACAATAAAATTTCATGGCAAACAGAGAAAGAAGATGAGTGATATGGGCTCAGCATCTTGTGACTTCCTTCCTTCCTTTCTTCTTTCCTTTCTTCATCCTTTTTTTCTTTTCTTCCTCTTTACTTCCTAGCTTTCTTGCTTATATTCTAAAATCATTTGTCATATAACACTTTTCAGATCCATGCCCGTGTTCTTGAATTTTCAAACTTAACATGGAGCTAATCATTGTGAAGTTAGCCTGCCCAAAGTATTTTGTTGTAGAAATGCAAAATGAATTATTAATAACACATTTTAAATAATGAATTATTTTGTAATA
>PVIH01022861.1:0-26178 GCA_004025045.1 Sigmodon hispidus | reverse complement strand
GGATGGCTTCTGTTGTTGTATCCATCTTGTTAGGGTGTGACGTTTTATAGGAGAGTTGAGTCCATTGATATTAAGGGAAATTAGTGACCATTGATTCATATTTCCTGCCATTTTTGGTGGTAACTTGTTTGTATTTCCTTTCTCTAGAGTATTCTTCTGTGGACTTATTGATTGTTTGTGATTTCGTGGATGTATCTGGAGTCCTTAGGTTGTAGTTTTCCCTCTAATACTCTCTGTAGTGCTGGATTGGTAGATAGATATTCTTTCAGTCTGACTTTGTCCTGAAATACCTTGTTTACTCCATCTATGATGATTGATAATTTTGCAGGGTATAGTATTCTAGTTTGGCATCCATGCTGTTTTAGCGTCTGTATAACTTCTGACCAAGCCCTTCTAGCTTTCATCATTTCCATTGAATAGTCAGGCGTTATTCAGATGGGTCTGCCTTTATATGTGAGTTGGCCCTTTTCTTTTGCAGCTCTTAAAATTTTTTCTTTGTTCTGTATGTTTTGTGGCTTGATTATAATGTGGCACGCTGACTTTTTTTTGGGATCATATCTATTTGGTGTTCCGTAAGCTTCTTGTATCTTTATAGGCATTTCCTTCTTCAGGTTAGGAAAGTTTTCTTCTATGATTTTATTGAAAACATTTTCTGTGCCTTTGAGCTGGTATTCTTCTCCTTCTTCTATTCCTATTATTCTCAAATTAGGTCTTTTCATGGAGTGCCAGATTCCCTGAACATTTTGAGTTATTGCTTTTTTAGTTTTACTATTTTCTTTGACTGGTATATCTATTTGAGCTACTGAGTCTTCCACTTCAGAGATTCTATCTTCCATCTTTTGAACTCTGTTTGTTATGCTTGTATCTGTAGTTCCAGCTTTTTTCTTCAGGTTTTCTATTTCCATTTTTGCCTCATTTTGCGCTTTTTTTATTGCTTTTATTTCAGCTTTTATTTCAGCTTTTATTTCAGCTTTTATTTCCTGGCATGTTTCTTTCATAGATTTGTTCATTTCTTCCAATTTTTTGTTTGTATTTTCTTCTATTTCTTTAAGGCTTTTTTTCATATCTTCTTTGAGAGCTTCGATGATCATCAAAAAAGGAATTTTTGGTGTTGCTTCCTTCTGTTTCCTCTTCATTGCTCATTTCAGGTCTTGTATTTGTAAGATCGCCATTCTCTTCTGGAGTTACCATGTTGTCCTTTGTAGTATTATGTAATTTTTTGCACTGACGTTTGCCCATGGCTTCAGTGGTTCATGATTAGATGGGTCCTGGTCAATTGTGGCACTCGGGTATGTGTGCCTCCTGTCACCTTTCTGGTCAGGGTCTGATTCTGTCTTTCAGAGACCCCTGCAGTTGTTGGTTCGCTCAGTTCGAGGTCGTGGTGGGGAGCCGTGCAAATTCCCTCAGCAGGAGCTGTGGATGTGGTCAGGGGCAGAGTTTACCTGCCCCTGCTACAGAGTGCGCTGGGATTCTGCAGACAGCACTCGGTCCCGGGAGCAGAACTGGAAGCAATGGGAGCTCAACTCTCCCTCCCAGGCTGGGATCTAGGCGCTGAGACCTCTTGCCCCCTCCTCACCTCTGGGTGGGGTCTGAATCTGCCCTTCAGAGACCCCTGTGGTTGGTTAGCTCAGTTTGAGGTCGTGGCGGGATTTCCCTCAGCAGGAGCTGTGGATGTGTTCAGGGGCAGAGTTTACCTGCCCCTGCTCCAGAGTGCACTCAAAATCTGACATTTCTTTATGATAAAAGTCCTGAAGAGATCAAGAATATGGGAAAATAGCTAAATATAATAAAGGCAATATACAAGAAGCCTACAGCCAACATCAAATAAAATGGAGAAATACTCAAAGCAATCCCACTAAAATCAGGAACTAGACAAGGCTGTCCTCTCTCTCCTTATCTAATCAATATAGTTGTCTAAGTTTTAGCTAAAGCAATAAGAGAGTGAAAAGAGATTAAGGGGATACAATTTGAAAAAGAAGTGAAACTATCTCTATTTGCAGATGATATGATTGCATACATAAGTGACCCACAAAATTCAACCAGGGAACTTCTACAGCTGATAAACACCTTCAGCAATGTAGCAGGATACAAGATTAACTCAAAGAAATCAGCAGCGCTCCTATACAGTAAAGATAAAAGAACTGAAAAAGAAATAAGGGAAACATCACCATTTATAATAGCTGCAAATAGCATTAAATACTTTGGAGTAACTATAATAAAGCAAGTAACAGATATATTTGATAAAAGCTTACATCACTGAAGAAATAAATTGAAGAAGATATCAGAAATTGGAAAGATCTCCCATACTCCTACATAGGTAGGATCAACATGGTAAAAATGACAATTCTTCCAAAAGCAATCTACAGATTCAATGCAATTCCCATCAAAATCCCAACACAATTTTTTTTAATGACCTTGAAAAAACAATACTCAATTTCGTTTGGAATAACAGGAAAGCCAGGATTGCCAAAACAATTTTGCTCAACAATAGAACCTCCGTAGGCATCACCATCCCCTACTTTAAGTTATACTAGAGAGATACAGTAATAACAACAGCCTGGTACTGGCATAAAAACAGACTTGTGGATCAATGGAATTGAATTGAAGATCTCGACATAAACCTAAAACCCTATGAATACCTGATCTTTGACAAAGAGGCCCAAAATACTCAGTGGACAATAAGATAGTATCTTTAACAAATGGTTTTGGCATAGCTGGATGGTAGTGTACAGAAAAATGCAAATAGATCCAAGCCTATCACCCTGCACAAAACTCATATCCAAGTGGATCAAAGACCTCAATATAAACCCAACCACACTGATCTTGACAGAATAGAGAAAAACACACTCCAGTGCATTGGTACAGGTGATCACTTCCTAAATATAATGCCAGTAGCACAGACACTAAAAACAACAATCAATAAGTGGGATCTCCTGTAACTGAGAAGCTTCTGTAAAGCCAAGGACACAGTCAATAGAACAAAATGATAGTCTGCAGAATGGGAAACCGTACAAGTGACAGAGGACTGATCACTAAAATATATAAAGAACTCAAGAAACTAGAGCCCACAATCTTGAAAAACGCAATCAAAATAAAAATGGGGCTCAGAACTAAAAAGGGATTTTTTTCAGCAGAAGAATTACAAATGGCTGAAAGGCACGTGAAAAAGTGCTCAAAAGAGAAATGCAAATCAAAACAACTTTGAGATACCATCTTATGTCTGTCAGAATGGCTAAGATTAAGGACAAAGATGATAGCCTATGCTGGAGAGGATGAGGAGCAAGGGGAACATTCCTCCATTGTTGGTGGGAGTATAAGCTGGTTCAGTCACTGTGGAATGCAGTATGGCGGTTTCTCAGAAAACTGGGAATCTATCTCCACATGGATCCAGCAATGCCACTACTGGGCATATACCCTAAAGAGGCACACTTCAAAGGCATTAGCTCAAATATGTTCATAGCAGCATTATTCATAATAGCAAAAACCTGGAAACAACCTAGATGCCCCTCATCTGAGGAATGGACTAACAAACTATGGTACATCTACACAATGGAGTATTACTCAGCAGAAAGAAAAATTGATATCCTAAAATTTGCAGGCAAATGGATAGATTGGGGAATATCCTCCAGAGCGAGGTATCACAAACCCAGAAAGATAATCAGGGGATGTACTCACTCATTAGCAGACTTAAAACAAAAAGCAAAGCATGTCAAAGCTTCAAACCACAACCACTGAACAGCTTGGGATCTGAAACACCTTAAACCAGCACCTTCGAGCCCATTCCTTCCAGAGGAACACCTGACCCAGTCTTGATGTTGGGATGAGGAAAGTCGATTTGCCTGGTGTGGATGCTTTACTAAGCCACCTTGGGACCTTGGGACCTCCTGCCATTCTTGGGGAGTAGATAAGGAGATGGGGAGAAGAGAGAGTGACTGGAAGGGGCATGAGGGGGAAGGAAGTTTGAACAAGGGAATACACGGATAAAAAAATGAGACTTTACTCATAATAAAAAAAAGATTACAACTATGCATTAGCTTAGGTAGTAATCATTGGTTACATGGGAATCCAAGGCATGGCATGTTGGTTGTTACATTGTTCTTTCAAAGGTAGGTTAAAAAAATACATAGAAGCATATTAGTCTTTTTAAGTGACTTCAAGATATATTATTGACCTTGGTTGTGAGATCCAAGAAAAATTCTAGTGTCTTAGAATAAGAGATGTTTCCATAAGTAATTCATAAGCATACTTTCCACACAGCATAAATAGTTTGGGTTCAAGCATTCAAACACATAAGACTATATGGGACATTTACAATCAAACCAGAAAACACATACATGTCATGCTTTGGGGGTGAATCGCAAGCACTCAACCCCCACACAATCTCTTGAGGGGTCCTTAGGAAAAACCACTAAAACTCTTTCATTGTCATTTTGACTAAGTCTAGATATGTCACAGAGACCCTTCATCAGCATGCCAAGTCACAGTGTTAGGAATGGCTCCACTAAAAAAATTTAAGTTTTACTTTTTGGATAAATAAATATATATTTCTGTTATATATGAAAGAAAAAATGTAGTGCATTATAATCTTACAAAGGCTATCTTTGTTTCAAATTTATGCTTACTTGTTGATTAATGACTTAATTGAAGGTAAATCAATCAGTCCGATTGCCCAGTCGATCTCCAATAATATAGCAGAATACAAATATCACATTTAACTTCTGTCCCTGAGAAAGGAATGGCATTGGAGGCTGGAGGATAAGCCACCTGCCATTCTCCATCTTCCAGGTTGTCCATGTGATTCATGGCTTCAGAAAACAGTCATGAGAACAGAGGCCATCTAACAATGTTCAGGAATTTCAATTAAACACAGCTTTGGAAATCACAAGAAATAGCTTACCATCTTAATGGTCATTGCTATTATTTTGGAGTGAGAACAAGGACACATTTTAAAGAATCAATAGGGTGTTTGACGGTCTTTACATTATGTATTTCTTATACCTTTGCACATTTGTCAAACAGAGTCTAGTTTACATTTATTCATGTCACATTTGCATTTTATTACAATATTTCTAGATCCAGATTCACATCATATCCATTATAGTAACACAACCTTATCTGAACCAGGAGAGATAGGAAGGCAAGCTCTGCTGTTCTTATCCTTGAACTAATGTGCTTTTCTACAGGTCATAGTTTTACCTTAGTGTTTTCTTTGTTTTGTCCAAGACATGTTTAAAACACTTTAAAAAAAAAACAATATGCAAATCCACACTTTCTGTGTGGCTGAAATGAAGAGCCATGGTCATCATATCTGTGTCATTATCTAGAGATAATTAGGTTTTAGAACCACATGTTTTCTTATTTTCTAAGCTGTAAAGGCTATGTCTCAGAAGAAGCATTCTGAAATGGATACTGGCACCTTGATCATCATCCATCAAGCTCAAATTGTACCACAGAAGTCAGTTGATATTAAGAATTTCTGAACTTTATAGAACGTTATAAGTGACAAACTTAAAGTTAAATACCATTTCTTTTTGGGAAAGTATTTCCATTGTTTTAAACATGCAATAAACACCTGTTTTACATATGTTATTCTTTTTTTTTTTTTTTTTTTTTTGCTTTTCAGGATCCTTTGGGAAATAGACTTCAACCTTAACACAATCATAGAGGGATGACATCAGTGGGACCTATGGTCTTGACCAAGGGTGTGAATAATCAGGCCATAATATGACTTGCTGATAATTAGATTTTCCCCTAGGAATCTGAATCTTGAACAGTTATGATGGTGTAGCTGAGACTGGAAGGGACAACAGAATCCTCACAGTCCTGCCACCATCCTCACTGAGAACATGTGCCTTTCACAGAATCTACACCTTCAGCTGCTCTCGGTGTCATGGGAATGCCTGTTTCTTCCTTATTTATTGACCTGTCTGCCTCTCTATTGCTTCACTTCCATGTTGTTCACTACTCGTGGCAATAGTTTAATTCCTTCAATAAACTTGAAAAGAAAGAAATTGTGCACTTGAGATTATGATTTTAGGAGTTTTTGTGTCCTTGACTGGCTGTGGACTTATACATGATGGCATGTGTCATACACATGCTAGGGGTAGAGCATGAAGAAGAGCAGAGGTGTTCATCACATGGTGGCCAAGAAGCAGAGATAGAGAAGTAACAGGAGGGAGCTGGAGCAAGGCACAGCCCTAGGTGACCTGCTTCCCCTAGCCTGGTCAGAACCTTTAAGTCTCTACCATCTCCCAGTGACCTACTCCATTCTTTTACGAATAAAGCCAAGTCATCATTACTTAATCACTTTTACAAACACCCTCCTAGACAAATCTGGTAGTAGGCTTTCCTGATTTCTTGGATATCTCTCAGGTTAACCAAGTTGACAATTGACATTGGCCATCACTTCAGTGGGTAGTTGCCCCCCTTCTCTCCATCTCTGTCTCTGTCTCTGTCTCTCTCTCTCTCTCACACACACACACACAAACACAAGCCAACCACAACAAGAGAAGAACCTCCAAACTAGCAAGCATGGATTGGAGCCCACGAAATGTTCTTCTTCTCTCTGACCACAGTGCTTTCATTTATGTAATAGTTCTTCATGTCAGACAGTGTCTTTGTATGAATAATGAGGAACATGAGGTGTGAAAATTTGAAGAGGTACTATTATTTTAAGTTTTGTTCTAAAGCCAGGGCACTACAAATGTAAATGAAGTACAGTACTCATTCTACTCTATTCTGAGCATCTATCTTTTTAAGCAATTAGCATAATGAATTCTGTACACTTTACAGTATTTGTACACTCTCTATTCTGAAATAAGGGATTTAGACAGAAATATTGGGTAACTGTAAAAGGGTAGAGTTGTGAAGTGTGGATTTTTGCTGTAATGGTCCCTAGCAACCATTCTGGCCTCCCTCATGGAAAAGCAGGCACATTGGAGCTGGCTCATTGATTCTACATCCAGCCAGCCACTTACCCGAGAACAGCCGCCAGCACTCATCCCAAAGCACTGAACACTAACTGATTGATGATTGTCAAAGCCAAGACAGCTGTGGAGAGCTTGACACTTTCAATTCTTGGCACTGAGACTGATCAGATTTTTAAGCCTTTGAGGTTTTTCCACACAGCTATATACTTGGCCTGAATTCAGGAAAGATGGCCAGTAAGACATGGCCTCTCCTTGTCTGCATCCTCATTGGCCTTTCTGACTCTTCTGCACACTGCAAGTAAAAGCCACTTTGGGTTTGGCTGACAGCAGCCCAGTGGATGGATCCCCACTGGAAACTGGGTTTACCGCCCATTGTCATCTCACGCCACAGCTGTTTCTTCAAGATTCTCCAGCCTAAGGAGAGTATGTGAGCTTCAGTTTTCATTTCTGAGTTAACAGAAAGTTAAATTTTACTGAAAAATGTGTTCTGCATCCCTTCAAGTTATCTTACAGTAGCCCTATGATATAAGTATGGTGGCTTTGATTTCAGCTGCAGGTGCTGATAAATTAATATTCTGAGAAGAGAAGGAACACTATTTGCCTCTAGCCTCCTAGCTCATCTCAAACACTGTATGCCGTGTGTGTGTGTGTGTGTGTGTGTGTGTGTGTGTGTATGTGTGTCTGTGCAATACTATTTTTTTAATTATTTTTTAATTCTGTGCATATATGTGGGTATGTGTACATGAGTACCAGTAAAGTGAACAGGACAAACTCCATTTTGAAAAAGAACTCCATTTTAAACAGAACTTGACCAATGACTGAACTTAGCTCCACTCAGTTCTATAAAGTCTGAAAACTACCCCAAATGGCCCAAGACAGCTTAGGGCCTCAGTCAGTGTGATCCCACCCAGAAACACCAACACATAGAAAGTTTTATTAAATAATATCTGTGGGGCTCCAAATGTCCTTGCAACCATTGATGGAAATTCTCCAAATTTTGTTAGACCTCAGCTCTCTGCTTCTTCTTTAAAAACCTTTCACTGTGAGGATTGGTGGTGGTGGAGGGATCATCTTTTCCATCCACTCCAGTGGAGTGCTGAAATTCTGCCCAAGCCTAGGCTTGTAATTAATAAACCTCCCTTTGTACTTGCATTGGATAAGCAGCACTGTGGTGGCCTGTTGGGGGATTGACAAGGGCCTGATATCAGCATACCTGCCTGTAGAGACCAGAGGTATTAGATCATTGAAATCTAGTGCTATAAGCATTTGTGAGGCAGCCAGTGTGAGTTCTTGGAACAAATATAGAGACTCATAGCCATATATTACACAGAGAATGGCAGATCTTAGAATACTGAGCTTTAAATATGATGTCTCCATCAAATCCTTTCCATCAGAGCTCAGGGAACTCCCTAAGAAGAGGAGATAAAAATTGTAAGAACCTGAGGAGATTGAGGACACCAAGAATACAAGGCCCTCAAAAATCAGCATAAACAAAGCTCACATGAACTCACAGAGACTGAAGCAGCAAGCATAGGCTCCTCTGTGTATACATTATTCCTTTCCATTTAGTGTTCTTATGTGATTCCCGAGTTTGTGAATGAACAGGTCTCAGGTACCAGTGCTTTCTCCTGGGCTTCACTCCCTCATTAGTTTTTCTTGTTCAATTTTAATGTGGTAGCTTTTGTTTTATATTTTATTTGTTATATTTTTAAAATGAAGAAAGGGAGGGAGGAAAAGAGGAAGGGAAGGAAGAAAGAAAGGAAGGAAGGAAGGAAGGAAGGAAGGAAGGAAGGAAGGAAAAAGGAAATGAAGGAAGGAAGTGTTTATCTTAGCCTCTGGGATAAAGGTTAACAACTGAACTGTCATTTATACCTGCTGAGAGATAGAAAAACCATTTTGTTTGTTTGTTTTCCAATTGAATGACCCAGGACATATCAACCATTCCAGGGCAGATTTCATGTTCATGGCCAACAAATAATGGACACCACAGTTTTAAAAAAAAAGATTTATTTTACTATTTTTAATTATGTGTCTTACATGGGTATGTGCACCTGAGTGCCAACATCTCTGGCTGTAGAGAAAAGAGATACCAGATCCTTGAGATCTGGTGTTACTGGCATCATAAGACAGCCAATGTGGAATAGACCTGGGTCCTCTGCAAAACTAGTGTGTGTGCTTTCTTAGCCAATGAGCCACTTTCCAGATCCTCACATACTTTATAGACCCCTCCCCATAATAATAAGAATAATAATAAGGAAAAGGATTAACTGAGCTCTTCTCTGCTTCATCTCAGTGTAAGGACAACTGACCTCACACTGAGTAAGTATCCCCCTGAGTAGCAGAAATATTGATGTAGCTAGCTGAAGAAAAGGCACATCCACTTCAGTGTTCAGTTGTCACACACTCAACTCTTGGCTATCACAGTGACATTTTGAATGTCAAATGACTTCACCCCAATATCCAGAGAAATCTAAAAATTAATTTTTCTCTTCCTCCTTTCTCCTATGGGCACAAATTATATTCATGGTTGAGCAGTTAAAACCCTAAATAAAATATCAACAACATTCCTTTGCATTCTTATCACTTTCACAGTGTTGAATAAGCAAATTTTAAGAGACTCACTTTCTGATAGTCAACTAATAGACTATCAGATCTCTAGACTAGGGTAAAATGAATAGATGAATAGCACTGAAGGAGTCACTGGGAGTTTTTATAGCTATGCTTGCTATGCTTACTTGAGTTCTCTTGATACCATCTGTTCTTATTCCCACTTTACTAACAACCAACCCTTCCATTATCAGAGACTATGTAAAACACCATGAGAATACCACCAATATTAACAGAATAGTAAGAGGTAGACCAGATGGTTTTATTACCTTGTGAAAACTGAGGCATAGAAATTGGCCAAATAAATGAGACAATCGGAAATCAAACCTAGCTGGAAATGACCCCAAAGCTGATATTGCTAACCACTAAACTCACTGACTTCTGTTCTCTAGAGATATAAAGCTTTGTTGGTTTCAAAAATCATCCCTGGGCTCAATGTCATATACTTTACAAATATTCAGATAAATTCCACCTCCCTCACTCCTACTCATCAGCCAATAGAAAAAGAGTATAAAAATATCCAGCTACATTTGTCAAGCATGATCTGTTTTTTATGGATGCAGTAGACAGTAGATTTCCATTGATAGTGGCTGAGGAAATGATCAATTCTCCTGAAAACTCACCTTGCACTCAATGTCATGCATTTGTCCTTGTAGATAATTTAATAGACTTTCTGGAAGCTCAAGTGTTTATGATATAAAAGAGAAATATTGAGAGACAAGATAAAAAGTTAAGAAGCCCAGACCTTTGGAAAATAAGAATATCTTTGTGGCTCTATAAGCTGGGTAGCTTGATTAGCAGGAAATGGATGTTGGGTGTTAGATTGAATCCAGAGCACTGTTGAGCTCTTGAGCAAGCAAATATTAGTTACTTAATGAAGGACAGACACACTCAAGGATGGAGTTCCTTCTACTCCTCTGGGATATAAAATGTTTTCAGTCTTTCTTTTGAAATAACTGCACCCCAGTCACACCAACAGGGACAGTGTTTTCTGTCTTCTCCCTGAATTACCTCCTTGTCTTAGAGGGAAATTGAGAGCTTCCTTAATGTCGAGCTTGTATGTGGTACTAGTGACTAGAACTCAGGTCATGTTGTTTGTGTGGCAGTCACTTTACTGACTGAGTTATCTTCACATCCCCAAACAGAACTTATAAAACCCATTTCCTCCAGGTAATCTGCCTTTTTACCCCTGAGGTTGGAAAGAATAATGCTTCTATTCTGATTTAATTTTCTATGAGAGTTTAATTTTTCCCTTTATGGCATCATGTTCCTTATTTACACTGACAACAGAATCCACTTAGCCATCTTTGGGATCTGGGCTTTCACACAGCACTCCAGGATTCTGTCCTAGCTTAGGGTTCCTCCCATCTGTGACACTGGCTGCACCACTAAGCGAAAAAATAGGGATGCTAAATCTTAAATTATAGATCATGTGAGATAGTGCCACTTTCCCTGTTTTTATTGGCTTCTTTCATGATAAAGATGCTGGTAATCAGAATGAAAAGATGGAATTTTTTGTTCTCTCTTTGGATTTAAATCCAATCCAGAAGTTCTAGCTCTCATTAGAAAATTTGTAGGTTCAACCAGAAGGTCAGCTTCTTCTGAAGGAAGGTTCTGAACTTTCCTCTGAAACTTATTCCCCAACCAACATTAGGTCCACAATTCTCATGTGGTAAAGGATTCATCTCAAGCTTCTAGGGACAAGTCTCTGAAGTTGTCACTACTGCTGTTCCTGCCAACCAAGGCCATCAATATATGCTTTTCTTTCTAAAAGCATTGCTTCTTCTAACACATGGCCCATGAAGTAGTGTTATAACGAACTTGACTGAGAAAACTCAATGAGATGTTTGATGGTGAAAACTGAAGATTAAACTAGTAAAGACCATTTTAAATGGTGGAGGCACTGGGGCACATTTAGTCCCCTGTGATGAAGTATAGTGACTCTGAATTATAAGAATCCATAAGGAAGCAGAACTCAGTCTGAATGGAGAATATCCTTAGCAAAGGAGAAAAATCGGTAATTCATGAGAAAGAATAGCATTAATAAAATTGATATGATATCATATACATAGCCAAGAGAGACAAAAAGAAGAGGTGAAAGTGAGATGAAAGAGAGAGAATTTGAGATAAACTCAGTGTCTCTAAGATTGTTTCTCCCAAGCCTGACTGCTCCCATGAAGCCTTGTTTTAGATTCTTGTAGTGGCAAAAGAAACTGGCTTCAATCTCTGTAGTCCTTTATCACCATTTCAGCTCACGGACATACTGTCTTTGTCATATTAACCTAGCCAATTAATTCACCATTTTTTAATCTGTGAAAGAAGATAATTATGGTGAACAGGATGAATGAAGATAAAGTAATCCATGTAAGATTCATGATGAATTCTGATACATACTCCATAATGGTAGCTGTTTTCACATGTACGTTTTTTTCTTTCTCATTCAAATATATGTTAAGATTCTAGTATTGTCAGGTAGTTTACATATAGTGGAAATAAAATGGTATGAGCAGAAAAATTGCTATGCCAAAGAAGGCCAAACAGAACATGTAACTTAATAAGATTATGTGTATTAAACCCACGACATCCTACTAACTCACTTTATTGAACTGACTCCATAAAGAATCAGTTTCATATATTAAAAGCTGAAAATGAAATTAGCAATAAAGAAAACACAAAATGAAGGAATTCTGAAAATGGAAAATCTAGGCAAGTGATCAGAAATTATAGATGCATGCATTGCCACAGAATATCTCAGGCATTGAAAGATACTATAGAGGACTCAATTCACCAATAAAAAGATATAGGTTAACAGAATTGATGTGAAAATATACATTCTTCTACTGCATAGGAGAAATACACCCCAAAATCAACAATAGACACTACCTCACAATCAAGCTGCTCTAGCTATTCTAAAATTTAACAATATTGACTTCAAAAAAATTAATCAAAATAGATGGGGAAGGACACTTCATACTCTTCAAAGGAAAAAAAAATCACCAAGATGATCTTTCAGTTCTTAGAATCTATACTCCAAACACAAGTATAATTAGTTGTTTTATTGTTTTTTACTGTTTGACTCTTTTGCTCTTTGGAGGGCCTGCCACTTAGCTCCCAAATACATACACATGGAGACTTAATTCTTAATTATTGCTTGGCCTTGGCTTGGCTTGTTTCTAGCAAGCTTTTCTTAACTTTAATTATCATATTTATATTTTTACTGTAGTCTTTTACTTTTCTCTATTTCATATATCTTTTGTACTTACTCCATTGCTGGTCATGTAGCTGGGTGGCTGGCCGGCCCCTTATGTTCTCTTATTCTTTCCCTTTTCTTGCTCCTTCTCCTTTTTTCTTGCTCTCCTTTTCTCCTTCTACTTATTCTCTCTGCCTGCCAACCCCACGTATCTTTTATCTTGCCTTGCTATTGGCTATTTAGGTCTTTATTAGACCATCAGGTGGTTTAGACAGGTAAAGTAACAGCTTCACAGAGTTAAATAAATGGGCATAAAATAATGGGAAATATTTTTGCATAATTAAACAAATGTTTCATAGCATTAGTAAATGTAACACATCTAAAAATAATGTTCTACAACACACAAGGGCACCCACATTTGTAAAATAACATCACTCAAGCTTAAATAGCACATCAACCTCACATACTACTAAAGGGAGACTTCCATACCCTATCCTCACCAATGGTCAGTTCATCTAGGCAAAAACTAAACAGAGGAATAATGGAGCTACCAGTCTTTATTAACCAAATAAACCTAGCAGATAGCTACTGAACATTTCACCAAACACAAAAGAATATACCTTCTTGTCAGCACCTCACAGATTTTTCTCCAAATCGACCACATGCTTATTCACAAAGTGCCGGGATAAGCCTGCATAAGCTTTAGTTAAGCCATTCTAGCTTTAGTTTATAAGTTTCGTCACTTTAGTTTATAAGTTAGCCATTTTAGTTTATGAGTTTCTGTCAGCTATTTTAGTTTGAGTCTTTGTTTCCTTTCTGTTAGTTAGCCATTTATCAGAAGTTACGTAACCTGCCCTAAGCTGCCAGGAATAGCTTTACCTTCCTGTCAGAACACTTGTGCAAATAACTTGCACTTAAGACATTCCACGATTAGGTTGCATAGCAACCTTTTCCCACATGACCCTCTGCCCTGTCAACCTCCTTTACTATATAAACCCCCGAGGAAAAAAATCACAGTTTGATCAGAATACTGCCTTGCTGCCGATTTCTCGTGTCTCTTATTCTTTTATTCCTCTCCTCCAGGTTTTGGGTCCCTGTTTCCTTGTTCTGCTGGCCCGGACAACAAAGCAAGTATCAACAGATAGAAGAAAATTGAAATAAGTCCCTGTATCCTATCATACTGCCTTGGATTAAAACTGGATTTCAACAATAAAAACTCAGGCAGAGACTTTCTGCTGACCAGAAACCAGAGTACAGAGTACAGTCCCAAACAGAAGGCCAGCAAACTCATGAAAACAGAACAGCTCTCTACTTAATGAAATTGAAGATGTCTTAGAATGACATGAAAATTGTCAGAACACAGTTAAAAAAAATGATGCATGGTAAATAGTGTCTTGGGGAAATGTAAGAGAGGATCCAGGGGAAAAAGGCAGGGGACCTTTTACTTTAGGTGCATTTTGTTCCCTGGATTGTTCTTTGGTATGATTTCATGCTTTTTGTGTCAAATATTGAAATTCAATTTATAAGTCATATTTGTTTTTGTTGGATGTCAGAACATAGCTATAGAATCCAATCTGGTCAGTGTGCCCTAAAACTGGATATTGGCTTCTGCCTTGCTATCATGTTCTCTCAGATATAAAGCATAGTACATGCCATTCATTGTGTTTAAATTGGTTTGTCCTGAGAAAGTTCTAGGAAAGGGCTGCTCTATTAATACTTAGTATGTGTTTACTGATGTTTATTTATACATTTATCATGTCTTTATAAACTTATACAACCTTTCTTGAATCATTGCTTTTTTTTTTGTTTTATTAATGTATAAAGTACATTGAAACTGAAGTAAGTTGTCTACAATGTTAGACTGTAGTGCTCCCCATTTTTCAAGTTCTCAATCTCAGGTCCAGCACACAAAATCTGTACAGGTCTTTTAAAAAGTCTACAAAAATGAGTGCACAATATACCCAAACTTATTGGAGACAATGTAAGTGATGCTAAGAGGAAATTTCATAGCATTAGGTGACTACATAAAGAAATTAGAGAAATCTCATACTAGGGACTTAATAACACACCTGAGAATTATAGAGCAAAAGTAACCAAACACAACTAAGAGGAGTAGATGGCAGAAAATAATCAATCTGAAATCTGAAATCAATAAAAAGGAACAGAGTACAACATAAACAATTAATAAAAAAAAAGAGTTGGTTTCTTAAAAAAAATCAACAAAATAGATAGACTCTTATCTAAAATAACTAAAAGGCAGAGAGTATATCCAAATTAACAAAACAAAAACAAAAAAGGGACATACAAAAATCATTTGGTCATACTTGAAAAACCTATACTCCATAAAATCTAAAAATCTAAAAGAAATAAACACTTTTCTAGATAGATACTATGCACCAAAATTAAATCACAGTTGGGTAAGAAATTTAAACAGACATATAACCCCTAAAAAATAGAAGCAGTCATTAAAAATCTCCCTACCAAAAACCCCAGGGCTAGACAGCTTTAGTGGAGAATTCTACCAGACTTTCAAAGAAGGCCCAATAACAATACTCCCCAAATTATTCCACAAAATAGAAACAGAAGAAACATTGTCAAATTAATTTTGTGAGACCACAGTAACTCTGATACACAAACCACACAAAGATGAGAATTAGAGATCAATTTCCTTCATCAATATTAATTTGAAATTACTCAATAAAATACTCGTGAACTGAATCCAAGAATACATCAAAAAGATCATCCACCATGATCAAGTAGGCTTCATTGTTGAGATGGTTTGCCATATTGAATAGATATGAAGTGAGCAGCTTTGTCTTATTTCTGGTTTTAGTGGGATTACTTTGTATTTATTTTCATTTAATTAAGTGTTAGCTATAAACTTGCTACAAACTAACTTTGTCTATTCTCTTTTATTTCTGATATCTCCAATATATTTATCATGAAGGTTGTTGGCTTTTCTCAAAAGTTTTATCACCATCTAATAAGATGATAATGTGCATTTTTTCTTTCAATTTATTTATATGGTCGATTACATTGACAGATTATGCTATGTTGAACCTATTTGTATATAACTCTTACATACAAACCACAAATGGGCTGAGAAAAAAAATCAGAAAAACAATATTCCTTACAATGGCCCCAAATAATACAAAATATCTTGGTGTAACTCTAACCAAGCAAGTAAAAGACTTGTATGACAATAACTTTAAGTATTTGAAGAAAGAAATTGAAGAAGTGAGAAGATGGCAATACCTCCCATGCTCATGGATCAGCAGCATCAACATAGTAAATATGACCATTTTATCAAAAGCAATTTACAGATTCCATGCAATTTCCATTAAATTTTAACATAATTCTTTATAAAACTTGATAGAGTAACACTATTTCATATGGAAAAACCACCACCACAACAACAACCCAGAATAGTTAAAACAATCCTGATCAATAAAAGAACTTCTGGAGTTGTCACCATCCTTGATTTCAAGCTCTACAACAAAGCTATGATAATTAAAAAAAACTGCACTGTACTGGCATAAAAACAAGCAGGTTTAATTAATTAAATCTAATTGAAGACCTAGATTTAAATTCTCATACCTCTGGAACCTGACTTTTGATAAAAAAAAAAAAAAAAGCCAGAAATAAATAATGGAAGAAAAAAAGTATCTTCAACAAAAGGCACTGCTATAACTTATGTCAGCATGTAAAATAATGCAAATAGATCCATATTGATCACCCTGCACAAAACTCAAGTCCAACTTGATCGAAGACTTTAACATAAAACCAGATACACTGAACCTTATAGAAGAGAAAGTCGAAAATAGCCCTTAAAACATTAGCACAGGAAACAATTTCCTGAATAGAACATCAATAGCACAGGCACTAAAATGATAAATTAATAAAGGGGACCTCATGAAATTGAAAAGTTTCTGTAAGGCAATAGACACTGTCAATAAGACAAAACAACAGCCCACAGAAAGGGTAAAATTTTTTGTCAGGTCCATAACTGATAAAGGGCTAACAGCCAAAATATATAAAGAAGTCAAGAAACTAGACATCACCAAACCAAGTAATTTGATTAAAAAATGAGGTATGAATCTAAGCAGAAAATTCTCAACAGAGGAATCTCACATGACTGAGAAACACTTAAAGAAATGTCCATCATCCTTAGTCATCAGGGAAATGCAAATCAAAACAACATTGAGATTACATCTTACACCTGTCAAAATGGCTAGGATCAATAATACAAATGACAGCTCATGCTGGTGAGAATGTAGAGCAAGGGAAACACTCCTCCATTGCTAGTGGAAGTGAAAACTTGTACAGCAATTTTGGAAATCAATATGGTGGTTTAATAGAAAATTGGGAATTGATTTACCTTAAGACCCAGCTATATAACTTCTGGGCATATACCAAAATGGCCCTCTATCCTACCACAAGAACACATGTTCAATTATGTTAATAGCAGATTTTTAAATAATATCCAGGAACTAGAAACAACCTAGATACCCCTCAACCAAAGAATGGATAAAGAAAGTGTGGTATATTTGCACAATGGAATATTACTTAGCTATTCAAAACAATAACATCAGGAAATTTAAAGGCAAATGGATAGAACTAGAAAAACATTATCCCTGAGTGAGGTAACCCAGACCCAGTAAGACAAACATGGTATGTATTTCCTTACTCATAAGTAGACATTAGCTATAAAATAAAGGATAATGCTGTAATCCACAAACCTAGAGAGGCTACGTAACAAGGAGGACTCAAGGGGGTACACATGGATCTCCCTGGGAAAGGGACATAGATTTTTACAAGTGGACTGAGGGTGGGTGAGTATGGGAACAAGAAAAATTAGGTAGAAGAGGGTAGGATGGAGGGCAGGAGTACTGGGGGACATGACTGGAACTAGGGGAAAAATTTGGGGTGGTGAGGTAGAAACCTAGTACAGTGAAAACTCCTTAGAGACTATAAGGGTAAATGTAGAGAAGACTCCTAGTAATGGAGGATGTAAAACCTGAACCAGCCATCTTCTGTAAACAGTCAAGGCTTCAGGGGAGGGACTGAGATACCAGGCCAACCACAAAACCTTTGACTTACAATTTGTCCTTCCTATAAGATGTGCTGGGGTAAAGGTTGTAGAGAATTTGTGGAAGTGGCTAACCATAGACAACTTCAATTTGAGACCCATGCCATGAGAGGAAGTGTACCCTTGACACTCCCAGAGGCTGGATGGCTCAGAGACCTAAGATAGAACCAACCAGAACTGGCTAAAAAACCAAAAAGTTTCCTAATGATAGTCTTCTCATAGACCAGAGCCTAGCATAATTGTCATCAGAGAGGTTTCATCTAGCCACTGATGGGGGCACATGAAAAGACCTGCAGTGAAGCATCAGTAGGAATTTGGAGAATTCCCAAAAGAGTGGGAGGAAAGATTGTAGGACTGTATTATATAAGTGAAGAATAAATAAATAAATAAATACATACATACATACATACATAAAATTTTAAAAGTTGACTCTCTCAGGTTGTTGTAACAAAAGGCTGACTAATGCAGACATTACCCTGCCAAAGAGACATGTGACCCTGTAGATGAAACTGGCTGTCAGAAACAATTGTATCTTTAAGTAAAAAGTGAAGGAAACTCTCACTCAATCTCCCAAGTAAGTGTGTCAGCAGTAACTGTTATGCAACATGGGATTTTTCAAAACAGCAGGTAAATCAGATCTCAGAACATTCTAGAAATCAACACACCCATCAGTCAGGTAGTTGGTAAATTTCTCTTTTGGAAGATCATACATTTTTCTCAGTAAGGCAGAGCACCTCATCTGTATTCACCAGTGCATAGGTCTGTCTAAAGAAATGATTTATTCTGGTTTGGGGAAGGGGTTTCCAGTTCACAATGTTAACTACCACCCTTCCTAGAACACATATTCATAATGATGGGGAACCAATTCTCTTCTACCTGACATGACATGATTTTCAAGGGAGCATGGCACATGCCTGAAATATGACACTTCATTCTGTTTACATTAGTGATTGTCCAAGAAATAGGTCCAAGCAGTATTCTAAGTTAAGGCTAACCCCAGTACATAGCTGTAAAATCCAGCTTTCTGATTTTGAACTTGAAACTAAGCACAATACAGGACTTGTTACTTAGTCTTGTTATCACTGAAGTAGAAGAATCCATGAAGGAAGGAATCCAGCAGAGGGCATGGTTTAGTGAAGACACAGAGAGAGGAAAGCCAGATTCTCATGGACTAATCCTAAGATAGAAACTGGGTGTGCCTGGAGTAGAGCCAAAGTCTTTAAAAGCCACACACACATACAAATAATTGAAATTTCAGTTAGTTGCACTGTCTTAGGGTTTCTATTGCTGTGAAGAGACATCGTGAGCATGGCAACCCTTATAAAAAATAATGTTTCATTGGCTTTTCCAGCTCATTGGAAGCCAGAGAATTGACTCCAATCATTGTAGGTACGTTCTTTTCTTTTTTTAAAAAGAAAAAAAAAATGAGTAGATAATACTGTGAATCAGAACCCCCCCAACAAAGCCAGAATAAATCATTTTTTTAGACAGATCTAGTCACTTCTGAGTACTTATATGTTCAGAAGTTCAGTTCATTATCATCTTGGCAGGAATCTTGACAGCTTGCAGACAGACAAGGTGCTGGAAAAGCTGCTGAGGTCCTACACTTGGATCATCAGACAGTCAAGAGAGAAGGAAAGCCACTGGGCCTGGTTTGAGCTTGTGAAACCTCAAAGCCTACACCCAGTGACACACTTCCTCCAACAAGGCCACACACATGTCCTACAAATAGTGCCTCCCAATATGAGCCTCTGGGGGCCATTTTCATTCAAACAACCAACAAGCAACTGAAGAAAACTGTACTGCACACGGATGACCCCGTTTCTCCTCTGCTGTGATAAGGCCTTTCACTCATTACTGCAGAGTCTTATCTTCCCTCTCTGAAGCTGAGCCACACTGGGATGGTAACTGTAGTTGAAGATGCTGGGTTTCAAAACTCATATAATACGATTCCATTAGACTTTTGATTGTATCAGTTATCTTAGTTAGTTATCCAATGGAAAGACATTTTGATCTTAAAAGGGTTAGAAATTATATATTCCAAAGGAATGCATCCTATTAATAATATTTACTATGTAACTGAACTGACTTCTTTTCATTGTTCTTTATTTGTATTGTGAAGCTGAATGTGTAAATTAATATATGTATGTAAGTTGATATACATTTGAATAATGTGTTGATATACACACATATATAATTCTTAAGAATATACACATATATAATACATACATATATGTGGGGGGATTGTGTGCATGTATGTCTTTTTTTTAAGAAAAAATCCATTATAAAATTGCTTTCTAAATGACACTATAATCAGAACTTCCACTTTCCCGTCTTCTGGTCAAATACTTACTGCAAAGATATATGAGTTAATGGTCATTCAGTTCTATTTTATTGTGGATGCATGTTTGAAAGCATGTGCTACTGAAGAGCACAGAGACCTTTGAGCTGACTACTTGGTACCTCTATCCTTATGGCACAGTCAATTGAATCAGCAAAAGTTTACACAAAATACAGCATTCTATGTTGTTTAACACACAGGTTTTGAAGATAGATAGCACATCTCAAACACCAGCTTAGAAAACAAATGAGAAATTATAGACAACTTATTCAACCTTCCTAAGCCCAGTTCCCTCATTAGTGAAGGAGCTATAATATAAGTACCCACAATACAGGGCAGCTGGAAGATGTGATGACATGCATATAGGGTATAGGAACAGAGAAGGGCTTTGCAGGCTGCAGCCATTGGAACATATACAAAGAGCATAATATTGTGCTTAAAACATTGGTGATCAGAACCACAGACAACTTGCTCTTAATTTATGGGAAATTATAGGTTTCTAAGAAATGACTTCTGAGCCTACTGACTGTGGTTCTAGCCCAGAATCATGCTTATATCCAGAGTTCACTTTTTTTCTTTGTACTAGAGTGAGTCATTTGCAAGGCTGGAAAAATAGCTGGGGAAATATGTTCTCCAATGATGAATCTTTTACTATTTAAACACTAATGAGTATTTTAAACAATAGTTAGTGTGTGTGTGTGTGTGTGTGTGTGTGCGCGCGCGTGCGCGCGCACGCGTGCGCACGTGTGTGTGTGTGTGTGCTAATACAGTATATCTCAATGTAGCATATGGAAAGGACACTTGTCCAAGGTTGAAAATGAGCTTTTCATTGTTGTTCCTGAGTCTTGACAATATGACAATTGCATTAACACATAATCTTAGGTGAGCAAATGTAGGGCTTTCTTGAACATGAACCTTCTGGAACCTCCTGGTCCTGACTTCTCTCCCCTATGTATCTATGTCCCACGCCATGTTCCTGTCACTAGAAATGCAACCTACACATAAAGAATTACTACAGCATCACTCAGCTGTTTGTTAGCGACAGAAGTAAAGCAATGAACCTAAATGTGCACTCATCCTTAACATTAGACACACAACAAAATCTCTCTCTCTCTCTCTCTCTCTCTCTCTCTCTCTCTCTCTCTCTCTCTCTCTCTCACACACACACACACACACACACACACACACACACACACACACACACATACACACCCCAACAAGGGTTTCTTACATTTTTCTATAGAGTGTCACTGTCAGTTTGGAGAAAAAGCAGTATATTGTGGTGGGTGTCTCATTGCTTCCTTTATAATCACAGAATTCAAGGACACTACAATGTGTAGGCAGACAGAGACCAGAGGTTTCCTGGGTCACAAGATTACAACTTCTTTTTCACTTCTCTCCCTCTCCACTGTAGGCCTTGAAGCCCCAGAGCCTGCCAGCTCAAGTGCTCATGTCCCCAGCAGCACCTCAGCTAAGACAGACACTACAGGGAATAAATAAAACCAGCAAAATAGTAGTGGACAAACTTCAAACTTAAAGGCTTTCTCTGTCTGAGCTGTCATCCATCAATTTCCTAAGTCACTTTTAGACCCTTCAGAAAGCCCAGTGTGGTAGCAACTATGACAGAAGTAACCTTGGCCTTGAAGATTAACTTGACAAGCATTATCTTAGGCTGGATTAGTTTTGATCCTCCTTCCATCCATTTCAGTGTTTGCAATGAGTATAAGTGATTAGATATTGAAGTCATCTGACAGCACCTTGGTTATGCTGTAAGCCTTTGTCTCAGTCAGAGAATGAGAAATGAGCACAGACCTAAGCTTTGGGCAAGTGCTTCAGTCTGGACCAGTGTGTTGATTTCAGGATGTCACTAGGCTCTGTGGTCTCCAAATCCTGGTGGGTAGATAGAAAATTGACTGAGAAGTCACTGAGAACACTGAGTGCTCTCTGACATCAAAATAAATGAAAACCTTTATTACTCTAACTTTGTAAACCATGCTTCCAGTCCACATCTTTGGTATTTGAAAGTGTGCAATATAATCTATGCAATCACATTGCAAGCAATGTGTCTAGGCCAATGTCTGGATGGTCTTTCCTATCAAGACCAGCTTTTTTTTTTTAACTTCTGTGCAGCAAACCATCTCTGATCATTATTCATCTTACGCAAATGTCCCATAGCTAATAAAAAGCAAGAGGATGTTCAGATTTGTGAGCTCTTAGAGAAACTACTGAAACATACATCTGCTTCCTGAGTTAGATGCATTTCCACAAGACCACCTTAAATAAAATTATTAACTATAACTTTGTGAAGGCTACATAAAGGCAAGATACTGTGATACAGGGATTACAAATTGCTTTTTACGGCTTTTCTTGTAATACACAACAGGCTCTTGCTATGGATGCTTAAAATAGCCATACTTCATTAGCATCTGCCCACCTCAATTTAACACTTGTTTATTTGACACATACAGTGGTTCTGTTATCAAGACTGAATAGGAGCTGCAGCTATGGAAAAGTTACTCCTCAAATACAAGTAAATAACATCCTTTAACACTTATAAAGAAGTAAATGTTTGTACTTCAAGAAGAGATGACCCATACAGGTTGGAGAGATGACTTAGACGAGGTTAAGAATATTTCCTATTCTTGTAGAGGTCCAGGGTTGGGTTTCTAGCAACCATATGGTGGCTTATAGTTGTTCTTGATTCCAGTTTCAGGGTTTCAGCACCCTGTTTTGGCCTTCACAAGCACTGCACATATACCCTGCACATAAATACATGCAAGCAGAGCATTCATATACATAAAAATTAAATATAATCATCTTAGTTAAGGTTTCTATTGCTGTGAAGAGACATCATGACCACAACAACTCTTATAAAGGAAATATTTAATTGGAGCTGGCTTACAGCTTCAGAGGTTGACTCTGTTATTGTCATGGCAGGAAACATGGTAATATGCAGGTAAACATGATATTGGAGAATTAGTTGAGAGTTCTCTATCTGGATTGGCAGGCATCAGGAAGAAAGAATGACAATAGACCTGCTTGAGAATCTGAAACCTCAAAGCCAACTCTAGTGATACTGTTCCTACAACAAGGCCATACTTACTCCAATAAAAAAACACCACCTAATAATGCCACTTCCTATGGGCCTGTGGGGGCCATTTTGATTCAAAATTCCATATTCTACTCCCTAGCCCCAACTGGCTTGTAGCCTTATCCTAAAGTAAAAGTGCATTCAGTCCAATTTCAAAAGTCCCCATAGTCTATCACAGTATCAACATCATTTAAAATTCTCAAGTTCCAAGTCTCTTCTGAGAGTCATTCAATCTCTTATCTGTAATTTCCTATATGTAATGTATTCTGGCCATCTCTTTCTCCTGCCAAGTCCCCTCTTCTCAACTAGTTCCTTTCCTACTTCCCTGTCTTGTGTGTGTGTGTGTGTGTGTGTGTGTGTGTGTTAATAATTTTCTATTGCTGTGACAAAACTCTATGGTCAAATCATCTAATAGTAGAAAGCATTTAGTTTGGGGCTCCAGATGGTTAGTCCATGATCTTCCTGGTGGGTCATATGGCAGCAGTCTGACAGTCAAGGTTATGGAGCAGTAGCTAAGTTTATAGGTTACCAGAAAGTTGGAGGCAGAGCGCTATCTGAAAACGCTGTGAACTTCTGAAAGCTCAAAGCCACATCCAGTAGTATATCTCCTCCAACAAGGCCATACCCTCTAATCATTCCCAAATCCATCTACTTATTGTGAAACAAGCATTCAATTATATGATCATGTTGGAGTCATTCTTCTGCAAACCACCACAGTGTGTTGCAGGTGTGCTTGTGGTCACTATATTTAGTGAAGTTCCCTTATATGGACAGGGGTCGGTCAGGGGTTATTTTCTTGAGCAAATGGTACTTATCAGGGGCTACACTACAGAGGACTGTGAGTCTCCCATTACTATTAACTGTGTATAGCTGCTCAGGGAAGTCTGGGGCTTATGTATCTCTCTACATTTGTATTAGGGCATTTTTGGGTTCAATCTTTTGTAGTTAGCTATTGCTGCTGCAAGTTCATGAGGGAAGAATCCATGTCATGTGCGAAAGATGCACACCACCATCCTCCAGCACTTCTGCTCCCCTTTTCTCTTTGTTCCCTTAGCCTTGAAGAGGAAGACAGAGGTGCCCGGTTTAGGGCTGGACACTCAATAACCACTAAAAATTGATTGTACTTATTTATTCTCACAGCAGAATGCACTAGATGTTGTTATCTACATAGTAAACTTTAGAGAACTTGGGTTATGGAATATTTCCAAAGTTACCCAGTAGTTTGCATATTAAGTCATAACAAACTATAATAAAAAAAATTACTGTTCATTTTAAAGATAAAAAATTCCTTGACTCCTTTAGGTACAGCTACAGAAGAACAAGAAACCCTGGACTCTGCTCACATTTGCTAGTCTAACTATCTCCATGTAATCTAATACTTCGCACTATAAAATTACCACCAAAGCTTGCCTAGACACCTGAGGATGTGACAAAGTTCATGTGCCTAAAACTTTAAAATAAACAAGTTGTAAAACTTAGAGAGATAAACTCATGTGCAATCTTTGTTGAGAAATAGAGAAACAAATGGTAGGTGTCATGTGAGATTGGACCACACTGCTAACTCAGCCAGTGGGGGAAAGGTGAGAGGACTTATGTGCAGGGCTGTAAAGCTGTTCTCTGTGCAGTCAGCTTTGCCCAATATTTCTCTGGGTTGGCATAAACCTTACACAATCCTAAACTGTTGTTTTTTAATATCATCACTGTTGTACTTTTTCCAGATATCCTGTAACTTACCTAAAAGTACTTACTTTTTATATACTTTAATAATTCAGATCTCTATTTATCTTGATTTTTAATTTTTTTTTAGTAATGAGGTTGAAACTCCTCCAGCATACTAGTGAGGCATTCTACTGCTACTGGGCCACATCCTCCATTCAGTTATGTTCTGCCATTGAAAGTACCTTGAACCTTTCCCCAAACTGTACATATCTCAACAATTCAGTCTTAATGACCAAAAGAACAAACACCTAAATTTCCACATCTTTAATTATTTTCTGATTCATTGCATAGTCTCAGTAAAGAGAATAAAAAACCTTCACTGCAAGATGTGACAAAGAACAAGTGAGAAGATATTAGAATAGGCTGAGTGGAGGTCATGTGACAGCCCAAGGTAGCAGGCCAAATCAGAGCATTTAACAAGGGAGTTTAGGGCTGTTCCAATGGAAGTCTGTCTCCAGAGGCTCTTCGTCATCTCTCCAGTCTGAAGGGAACTTGATTGGCAGGTGGAATGGAAACCTGTTCAAATGATGACTGATGATGTCAAGTGAGGGCTGCCACAGTCAGCCTAGTCAGCAGAACTGAATTCTTAACAGAGTCATAGAAGAGTGACATGGGAAGACGGCCAGCTGCTGTCACATCAGGACTTCTTACCAGGTGTTTTGTTTTGCTATAAGCAACCCACAACATTCTGAACTTGAAAGAGGATTTGTGGAAGAAAATATTAGTGTATTGGACATACAACTCTGAAAACGATGTTCAAATATTAAGATATTTTTTCTTTAACCAGAAGATTTTCAGATTTTTTTTTTCATCTTGTGTGTGTGTGTGTGTGTGTTAAATTGCTTTATTCACATATCATCTTTCAATGAAAAAAAAAAGGAATGTTTTTAGTGATGTTTTAGTTTTCTTAAAGTCCACTAAAAGAGTGAATACATTCCCTAATTATCCTTCTGGGTTTGTGAGAGCTCACTTAGGAGGGTATTCTCCAAATCCATCCATTTGCCTGCAAATTGTAGGATATCATTTTTTTTTTTTTTTTTTTTTTTTTTTTTTTTTTTTTTTTTTTTTTTTTTTTTTTTTTTTTTTTTTTTTTTTTTTTTTTTTTTTTTTTTTTTTTTTTTTTTTTTTTTTTTTTTTTTTTTTTTTTTTTTTTTTTTTTTTTTTTTTTTTTTTTTTTTTTTTTTTTTTTTTTTTTTTTTTTTTTTTTTTTTT
>PVIH01022860.1:0-13376 GCA_004025045.1 Sigmodon hispidus | reverse complement strand
AAATAGTATTTTTATAGTGTTTTTATTTTACCTTCATTTTAAAAGTTGTTTTGGGAGTGCAGACTTCTTGATGGAGAGGTTTTTTTTTTCTCCTAGCATTTTGAAACTTTATTTTTTTTTATTTATTTATCTATTTGCCTTGGTGTTTGCGTGGAACTGGAACCACAGACAGCTGTTAGCTGCCATGTGGGTGCTGGGAAACGAACCCGGGTCCTCTGGAAGAGCAGAGGGTGCTCCCAACCGCTGAGCCATCTCTCCAGCCCCTTCTCCTAGCATTTTGAATGTAATTTTTTTCCCCTGGCAGGGACTCATATATCCCAGGCTAGTCTTGAACTTGCTGTGGAGCAAAGGCTGACTTTGAACTTCTAGTTCTTCCACCTCTATCTGTCAGCAATGGGAGTAGAGGCGTGTGCCCCATGAGTGCTGGGGATTGAACTCATCATAGAGGCGTGTGCCCATGAGTGTTGGGGATTGAACCCAGGATAGAGGTGTGTGCCCCATGAGTGCTGGGGATTGAACTCATCATAGAGGCGTGTGCCCATGAGTGTTGGGGATTGAACCCAGGATAGAGGTGTGTGCCCCATGAGTGCTGGGGATTGAACCCAGGATAGAGGTGTGTGCCCATGAGTGCTGGGGATTGAACCCAGGATAGAGGTGTGTGCCCCATGAGTGCTGGGGATTGAACCCAGGATAGAGGTGTGTGCCCATGAGTGCTGGGGATTGAACTCAGGATAGAGGTGTGTGCCCATGAGTGCTGGGGGTTGAACTCAGGACTTTATGCATTGCTAAACAAGTACTCTGCCAACTGAGCTACCTCCCAAACACTCACAACTATCTGTAACTCCAGTTACAGAAGATCTGACACCCTCCTGACCTTCACAGGCAACAGGTATACATGTGGTGCACATGCATGCACTCAAGCAATCATAGAAACTAAAAATTAAAATTCAAACAAATTTTTGTTTCTAAACATTCATTCCCTTTGGTTCTTCGTGAAGGGGTAGTTCTTCTGACTTTGTTTAAATGTGAATCAAATGTGAACATGAGCAGTCTATTCATTGTCTATTATTATAACTGTTATGTGTATATATAATGATTAGGCATGTGTGAGCCAGAGAATGTGTATGAGGGTCAGAGGACTTAGTTCTCCCCTGCACCAGGTCCAAAGCCTAAGAAGTGTACCATGGAGTTCATCGAGGCAGAGATCCTGCTTCTCTGTTTCCCTTGTCTGTATTTGTTACTTTCCTTATCACATGACAGAACATCTGAGAGAAAGAATTTGGGAGGAAAAAATTGTTTTGGTTTATGGTTTGGGAGGGTCTATCATGATAGGAAAACATAGATAGTGTCTGGAGTGAGCATCACCTCCTTGTTAAACCATGCCAAGTAGGTGGCCAACGCTGCAGTTCTTCATTCTGGTTCCGTCCTGGCTCCTTTCTCCTCAAACCCACTACTTTTGAGGAGGAAGAGGCAAAACAATCAGGAATTCAAGGCCAGTTTTTTCTGTGTTGCAGGATATTTGATCACATTATGAACCCCAAGATTGCATTATTTACTAGAAAAAGCTGTTTTTAGTTGTTTCTGTCCCTAGCACACATCTTTAATCCAAGAACTCTCTGCTTGAATATTGTAAACAGGATTAGATAAAGTCAGCTATTGGTCAAGAAGCAGAGTAAGCAACCAGTTGACAGGAAGTGAACACCATAAGTAAGAAGAGTCAGGAGGATGGAGAGACACACAGAAAGTCAAAGTGAGGGACACTTCTTGCAGAGGACCTGAGTTTGGTTCCCAGCACCTGTGTCAAGCAGCTCATAACCACCTGTACTCCAGCACTAGGTGATCTTACACCTTCTTCTGGCCTCCCGGGGCACCCCCCTGCATATATGTGGTGCACACACACACACACAAACATTTTCTTGTTTGAGATGGTATAGGAGAAAGGCTCACTTTCTGGCATGACGGTGGAAGAAGAAGAAAGTCAGATGCTTTCTCTGCTATCTGCACTAGCAGGTTATCACCCCAATATCTGGCTCCCAATTCCATTGGTAAATGGAATGATTGAGATTTAGTAAAAACCAGCATATATAAGACCTTGTCAAATCCTGCCTCCCTTGCAAATATATATAGAAACAAGGACAGTAGTTAAACTCAGTTTCTTCTCTCTGACTTATGTATAGTGTCCCAGCAGCTTACTTGGGCTTTACAAATGTTAAGTCCCTTTGCTTTTTGCAGTGACTCTCTTTAGGAGAATTGCCTCTTCCCATAGAAGCAGTCAGCATGAAGCTTACACAGCTTGTAAAAGCAAAGTTGTGATCTGTGTAGTGTCTGTGCCAGAGTCCTAGAGTGCCACAGTTGCTGCTTCATCTCAGGACAGTCCATTAGCTGCCTGCCAAGAATCTAAAAAGCCTTCACCATCAGAACCATAGTCCTGTGTGTTGGAAGTTCTTTTGGGATAGTATAAAGCAACTTTTCACATTCTTTCCCTATTTCTAGTTGAATCATTAATGCTTTTATTATTGATTTTAAAGAGCTCTTTGAATATTAAGAAAATGCATTTTTATATTATAAATTGCCGCTATTTTAGATGTGATTATATGCTTTTCTGATGATGTTCTTAGGACATTAACTTTGAGTGCTTTCCCACAGTTTCAACTATTCTGCAATTAGGTGGGCAATCTATGGCAGAAATTGGTGGCTCCAGCCCCAGTGGTAGAATGGGTTCCTGTGTGATGAACATGACACTTCTGAGCTTCTGGTAGGAGGTGACCCTGCCTAGGCCTTCCCACTTTAGCACCATACTATTATTACCCCCTTGCATTAGTTACTTTTATTGCTCCTGTGATAAATACCTGGCAAAGACAGTTTAAGCAAGGGAGGGGTTACGTTGCTTCAGGGTTTAGGAAGGATAGCAGGGCAGCAGAGGCATGCTAGCTGCCACATTGTGTCCACTCAGGAAGCAGAAAGCCCTCCGGTGCTCAGCTCATGCTTTCCCTTTTATTTAGCCCATGACCTTAGCCAGCTTCATGGTGCTGTCCACATTCAGAGTGGGTCTCCCTTCCTCACAGTGTCCTGGAAATACTCAATAGACACACCCAGATGCGTGTTTCCATGGTGATTCTAAATCCAGTGAAGTAGAAATTAAAGATTAACCATCTCACTCTCATTGCTTCCCCATAGCTTAGTTTGCATGTGCCTCATCTGATCTATAATTTATTGCAGTGTCTTCGTGCTCATTTTAAAGTACATTTTTATATTATCTTTCATTATTCTTTCCTCCACTGTCTCATTTCATTTTTCTGCATTTCCAGATTAGCTTTAGTACAAACTTGTCAATTTTTTCCCCTACTGTCTGAAATCTCATTTCAGTGTTTAGCAGAGAAGGAAAATGGACCCTTAGGCACAAGGCTCAAGGCCTGGACAGAGCTGTGGGTTTGGGAACTCAAAAGCACTGAACAGCAGTTTTCACTTGGAAACAGTGTAGGGTTGTTATGGCAGGCAGTGGTGTCGCCCAATGTGTGTGCTTATCCTCCACCCCAGGGACCTACCTAACCCAAATGTCAGTGCTGTTAAGGGGCTTCTAGTGTAGTGATGGACAAACTAATTGAACCCAGACTTCTGGGTGTTGTTACCTGGAACATACTTGGGAGACAGTGAGGAGGCTGAGAAAAGGTCTGCTGCATGGTGCAGTGTTCTAGAGAATCACCAGCTGTGAGTTCTACAGAGTGGGAGAGGCAGGGCTCGACCACGGTTCCCACAAGCCTGTTGGGGAGCACAGACCTGAAGGTGGCAGAGAGGGAAATGTGGAAGGCTCAAGAAGGCACAGAGCCCATTGCAGGTGTGTGTGTGGGTGTCTACAGGTGTGAGATAAAGGTGTCCTCTAAAAAATCCAGCACGATAGTGGGCTAGACAAGAAGGCAAGTGTGTGGCCAGCAGTGTTTGGCATTTGCCTAATGGCTCTTTCATCTAGTCTAGTGAGGTACCAGGCAGGATGTCCCGACTAGCAGGATGAGAAAACGGACCCGTGACCTAGAGGGAAGAAATGGAAGGGGCAAGAGACACAAAGAATGGCAGCAAGACAGTGTTCCCTTTAACTGCTGATTTTTACATTTTCCTCAGGGGGCTTATACAGTGAAGGGGAAAGGAGGTTGGCAGGGCAGAGGGTCACACAGGAAAGGATTGCGGAATCTCCTCAGGTTGTTTGTACAGATGTTCTGACAGGGAGATAAAGCAATTCCTTGCAGCCCAGGGTTTGTCACGTAGTTTCTGGTAAATGGCTAACTGTCATAAAAGGAAACAGAGGCCCATAAACATGGCTAACTTATAAACTGAAATGGCTAAGCTAATATGGCTTGGCTTTTGGGGGGGGGGCAGAGACCTATAAACTTAAAATGACTAACTAAAAAATGGATAAGCTGATATGACTATACTAAAACCAATACAGGCTTTGGCTCCCGTCAGCAGGAAGCAGTGCAGACTGGCTTATTCTCAGAGTGTCTGTGCAAAGATGAAGCAGTATGCACTCTGTGGTGGAGGAGCTGGGATGTGTAGGCTTCTCCAGGATCTGAACCAGCATGGTTCAGAGACATGTGGGGGACATTTGTGGATAAAGTTTTATTTGAACTATGCTTGGGGTTTATTAATTTTGTTCAATTGCAACTCAATTTCATTAATATGTAAAACCTTTACTTCTGGATAGATAGCTGTCTCCCAAATGCCGCTGTCACAAACTACAGCTTTGCACACTGTGCCATAAACAAGATGCCTTTAGATGTCTTCAGCAGTTGTCTTTAAATTGCATACTTCTTACAGAGGAACCATAGACCAACATTCTCAAATTTATCTGGCCAAGAAGTCAGTGTAGAGGACAGAATATTACCCAGTTCATCCCACCAGCTTCTCCTTCCTAAGAGGGAAGCCTCTTTGAACAGTAGGTTCCAAGCCTGAAAATGGAGGCAGGGATCTTAACTCTGCAGCCCCCAAATTTCATTGCATCCATGCAGCATCTTGATCCCAAATCCCCTCCGCATTGTCTGGCTTTCACAGAACAGCATGGCATGGCCCCTTCAACTATGTCCTGTTGGGCCTTCAGCAGCTGAGACTGCTCTGTCTCGTCGTCTTTCTCTAGGTTGTTTGGTCACAGGAGCCATCCAGTCCCATCTTTGTGGACTTGGTTTCCCTGTGCCAACTGTTCTTCAAAGGCTTCATTAGACACAGCATCCTCTTGTCAGGGACACCAACCTCCAACAACTGGCGAAGACCCCTTCTTCCTTCTACAATGGTGCTTAAGCCAGTTTCACATCTTCTCCTGATGCCAATGTGTATGTGCTCAAGTCTTCAAGATACAGGTGTAGCTAGGTATGTGTGGGTTAGATCAGGCCTCATGATAGTGATGACTAGATATTCTTTTAATTTCTAGAGTTAAACCTGGGAACAGCTGGGAGAGCAAGCAGCCTGAAATGTGGCAGTTCCAGCTTCAGGTAAGATGGGAGACAGAAGGTAGGGGAAGCTCTGGACCAAAGAGACTTCAGCGTCACCATGAGATAGATCTAGATCCAGAGCATGGGGCTGGCCTTGCATCATGCTTCTTATGGTTTCATGTCATTGCATGAAGGCAGTAATGTCCTAGATGGATTTCCTGCCTTTTTTCCTTTTTTTTTAAAGACCACCCTCCCCTCAAATGAGCAAAAGCAAGACAGTAGGGCTGGTAGCTTGGTTGGTAAAGGCTCGTCTTGCAAGTATGAAGATTTGAGTGATTCTCAGACTCACTTTTAAAAAGGCAGACATGATGGTGCACATTTGTCATCTCAGCACTGGGAGCTGTGATGAGCAGATCCTCGAGGCTTGATGACTGGCCTTTCTGCACTTGTTGGCTAACTTCAGGCCAGTGACAGACCTTGTTTCAAAAAACAAGGAAGAAAGTTCTTTGGGAATGACACTCGTGCTTGATGTCTGGTTTCTATTTGCACATGGACACATATACATCTGTACATATATGTGCATGTCTACCCAAACATATAGAATCCCTCCCTACATATAGATAAAGGTATCACAAGGTATCAAAGGTGTACAAAGACTCTAGTAGGAACTGGGCTAGAGGCTTAGTTATACTCTGGGGGGAATGTGGTTGCTTTCTTCCTGAAAATTTCACCGTGCTGAATTAAAAGATAATGGACTAAGGCATTTGCTACAGGAAATTTGAAGACAGGTTAGCATTCAGACTGCAACATAGCTACTGATCATTTCTCTTATTCAGATCTACAGTAAGAAAGAGCAGCAAGAGGTGCAGAAAGACATAAAAATTGTGTCGTGTCCCCCCCACACTCCAAGAAGTGTGAACAGTTATAAAGTTGCAGAAAAGAGTGCAGAGAAAGCAGCTGTGACGTTAAAGTGATGCATACATTGAGGAGAGAACCTTTGAGATCACACTGCAACAACAGGAAAAGTCCCAATCACGACACTGAGGGCTCCAGCTTGAGAAAATGCAAAATTGATTTGAAAGAATTGAGCCCCAGCTGAGAACAAGGGATCCCTGCTCAAACCATCTCCCAGGGAAGTGCTTTTTCAGGGTCAGCCTCCAAGACACATATGGATGCTACCAACTGGAGTCCAAGAGCTAGGCCACACCTCAAGCTGACAGCATGACTTGTCAGTATTGTCTACATGCTATTAATTTTGCAGGCAAGAAAGATGAAGGATTGAAGGAGTCAATGAAGACTCATGCAGAGATTCCAGAAAGACACCAAGAATGAGCAATGTACAGTGGGATCAGATTCCCTACAAGGAGGCCACTGGGGGAAGTTGCAAAGGTGATGCCTAAGCTGCAATAGAGATCCAAATATGTTGGAGATGCCAGGGCTGTGATCCCACAGTCTGGTGCCAAAGAGAGCTGTTAGTATAGTGTAGAGCTAGCCCAAGAGAAAGCCTGTGTGTGTTACAGATGGCAGAGTTGAAAAGAAAGGGGGATTTCCAAGTTGCTTAGATGATGCCACCAGGAGTGTCAGACACTGGAAATGGAGGTGCAGGAATTGTTCACCCTGCATGGTTTTAGTCTTTGTGCTGGTCTGATCTTTCCCCTATTTGGTTAAAAGAAATGTTTACTTGGAGTAAACAAGGATGTCAGTGGCAACTGGCACCGGCCATGGAGCTCCGTGGGGTCTTCAGAGACTAGTCTCATGGAAGCTCCAAAGGGTGATGAGGTGGTGGGAAAGGAGTCCACACAGCCCTCAGTAGTTATGGGAAGATGCTTTGCAAAGGTGGACTCACTAAACTGGAAAGAAAGATGGCAGGACAGAGCCAGAGCCAGAGCAGTGGGGAATGACAAATGCATACCCTTGGCTGTAGCAGCTCAAGCCAGAAGGCTGCAAGCACAAAAGTTGTGCCAAATGAGCCACAGGGCATGCCAGAACAGAAGACAGGGAGGTGTGCTGCAGCCCCGAGATCCCACAGAAACAGGTCACTACTGATTAAGGCCCTCCTTAGGCCGTAGGGCCAGCTCCCACCATGGAGCCCTGGCTGCAGCCAGGGCTGCTTTGCTGCTTTCCCTGCTGGAAGATGGGGAGCACAGGCTCAGCAGTCATGCCTGGTGAACCACAGGCAGCCAGCACTGAGGACAGGGTGGTATATAGTGGTCTGGAGCTCCCTTGGAAACATGTCATTACTAAATAGGTAATGTCAATCCTAGGCCGACAGTTGACTCCTACATGGAGTTTGTGTGGCTGCAGCCTGTGCTCTTTGCCTTGTTGGGAGAGGTAGAGTGCAGGGCAGCAGAGAAGATTGAGTCCAGCAATCCTCCCAGTGAGTGGCTGCCAGAAGCTCATATGGAACCTGTACCCCAGAAGCCCTGCTTAGCCACAGCATCACCCTGACTCTGGGCAACAAGATATCCAGACAAGTCTCTGCAATGGACCAGTATTTATAGTGCTTCAGAAACAAGACCTTAAACTAGACCAAAGACTTATTGCAATAAATATTTGCATGTAAAGCTGTTTGGGCAAATATATATATATATATATATATATATATATATATATATGCATATATATACTTTGGGTACCCTGCATTTTCCATTGCCACTACAAGAAACAAATACACAATGGAGAGATGGGAAATGGAGGAATGGAGCGGTGAGTGCAGGTGAAGAGAGGTACAAGTAGAGACTCAACAGTGATGATAAGTTTGAGAGAAGGCTGTGGTGAATGGGGGACATCTCCTGGCTGAGTAGGGCCAGCAGGGTGGTTGGTATGCAGCAGCCTGGAACTTGTGTGCAGACTTAACCCTGAAACATGCTACCCAACCACATGATAGCCCTGGTTCTGAGCAATGACAGGTTGTCTAAGATGAACAGTTCATTTTCTTGATTTGACCTCCTTGAAAGACTTCTATGGTCCAAGCTCTCCCTGGAGGCTATGTTGGTATCCATGGTCCCCTGACCCAGGCCTATTGAAATTTGATGTACATGTGGATGTCTGTGGTCTGAGCTACCATTGAAAGCCATGTTGGTATCCATGCTCCCTTGCCCCAGGCCATATTGAAATTAGATGTACATGTGGATGTCTGTGGTCTGAGCTACCATTGGAGGCCATGTGGGTGTCCAAGATCCTTACTACTGGTGGAAATGAGGTGGACTCCATAATGTGTGCTACCACAGGGGCTATATTTGTTAGTGTTTCTGGTCTGAGTTGCCACTTGGGGGCCATGTTGATGTAAGTGGCCTGTGCTACTACCAAGGGCCATGTTGGATTTCATTGTCTTGTTGCAGCTGGGCCTTGTTGCTGTCAGTGACGTGTGTTACCACTAAGGGCCATGTGATGTCAATGATCTAGGCTGCTACATGAAGCCATGTTGATGTCCATGGGTCAGGCTGCTGCCAGGGCCATGTGATATAGGGTGGCTTCCACTCCCACCATGTTGATGTTCATCAGCTGGGCTGCCATCAGGGACCATATTGGTATCCTTGGACTGTGCTGCCACCACGAGTTATGATGGTGTCTGTTGTAGTTGATTTCTGATCCCCTTTGGGACAGAGGTCTGACCTGCCCATGGTGACTTTTACCCCCCAAAATGACTCAGACACTTACATTAATTTTATCTTGTTTGGCCTGTGTCTCAGGTACACTGTTAGCTAACTCTTTCATCTTAGTCCAACCCATTTCCATTAATCTACCTGGCCATGTGGCCATGGCCATCCCTCACCTGAGCCCCTTACATCATTCTTCTTTGGTAGCTGGATGGAGACTGTCTGACTCAGCACTCCTTGTGCCTGATCCTCAATTTCCCAGCCTACTTCTACGGCACCTGACACAGACCAAAACAGTTTCTTTATTTACAGCATACAGAAGGAACATTCTCACCACACTTCCTCTTTTCTGTCTAATCAAAAGGAAGGTTTCAATTTCAATATAGCAAAATTACATATAACAAAACAGCTATCAAGCAAGAATTGCAGTTACAATATCTAGCCTATTTGTAATTAACAAAATTAAAGAAAATATTCTATTGTTTACTTTATCCTGTGAATCTAGAGCTTCCTATCTAATATACCTTTTAAAATAACTAAGAAAAACTATACTCATAGTTCTTAAATCTTCAACTACATCAAAGACCACAGAAAGATATAGTATTTCTCAAATAAATAGGAAGTGCAAGCAACTTCCAAAATCTAGAAATGACAGAAATGACACCGTCTGCCTGGGCAGTCACCCAAAATTCCTTTGTAACGTTGGGGCATCCATTTTCAGCCTATAGGCTCAGTACTCAGAGTATAGGTACTCTGGCATACCTTTCAGTGATGCAGGAAATCTGGCATAGTCCATCAGTTGCTTCTCCTTGTGTCTTGAAGGATGCCTGGCAATTTTTTTCTGCAAAGCAGGAACCTGAAGGACCATCTTGGCTTGTTCCACCAAAATTCAGAGGTCACTATCCTGTGGAACCTGCATGTCCAATTTATACAGCATACTGTCAAGCAGTCAATACAAGAACAGTTTCTTGTCCAGTGCAGTGGCTAAATGTTGCCACAAAGTAAATTCCACATGAAGTTTCTTCAATGCCCATCATTCTCTTGAAATACATTGGTGCTGCCAGGAGCAGACCTGTATCATTGTCTAGAAAAGTCTAAGTTCTTAAAACATTTTTAAATGCAATATTCTGTAGGTCTTTGAAGTGTTTGAAAATTACCTATCTAATTGAAGTATATCTGTGTATACCTATATAAACCTAACTAACAAGAATATAAACTTGGTTATTATAGATGGCTATTAATATCCATTTCTTAATTATACATTACAATTTTAAATGAGTTACATAAACATCATACCTTAAAAATAGAAAAGTACATACAGCATAACAAAATTGACCTTAGATTTGTATCAATAAACCAAAATCCTTCTATATTTTTAATCATTCCTATATCATATTCTCTCCCCCTTTTTTAAAGAGATTAACTATGACTATTAACCATTTATAATGAAAAAAAAAACATTACTAAGCAATATTTTTGGAATTTGGCCGTAGCTTACTTTCTTTTACTGCTTCCTGCTGATTAAGGGTGCTGGCAATCTTACGAGAGCCCTGAGCCTGGATGGATCATCTTAATTGGCATCCTGGAAGCTGATCTTCCCATCAGAGAATTTTCAGGTGGCTTTGGCAAATGAAACCATATTTGCCTGGAAACAAACCACAGGTTTTAATCTTCTGTGGAAACAAATGAAGAAATTCTTTTCCAAAGCAACATATCCTTATAAAAAGATTTTAAAGTCAAGATATCTTTAAAATATATGTTTAACTTAGCAGCTTTTGCAATCGTCTTTCTGCAGTAAGCTCATTAAGAGTTAAAAAATTAAAAGAAAACACAATAATAACCATAATTCAGATGCTTTGTGTATTTTCAATTTTATGAAGTTTATTATATTTTTATCTATTTCTCTTTTTTAGGGACTTTCTTTACCCTCTTTTTATTCTCTCTGAAGCCTATGCATATTTTACACACATTGTACCCTGTTTAGAAGTTTTCTTCATCCGAATTTGTTTCATTGTGTATCCTTAAATAACTTTCTAACCAGAAAAGCTTTTAAAATGTTAGCACTGTTATGACTGCTAACTCCGCCCCTTTTGGCAGCTTTTCAACATGGCAGAGGTGCCAGTCGCGTCTCTGCTTGCTGCCAGCAAACAGAGTGGACCCAAGAAAATGCTGCTACATGTTTCCTTTCTGTTCAATACAAGCAGAAACCTTAAATCAATCACACTTATACTGAGCCTCCTGTGAGAGTTCCAGGAATCGGCATTAAGCTGCCAGCTGTGGACCCATCATTTTTAAATGCCCGAACACTGTGGCTTCTCTATACCATGCCCAATTCAGATATACGGTTCAGAAGCCCCTTTTGGTTCTGTTTCTGTGCTCTAGAATGCTTTTTAAGCTTTCTCAGGCTTTATGCGGGTCTTCAGGCACCACGTTGGGACACATCTGTTGTAGTTAATTTCTAAACCCCTTTGGGCCAGAGGTCTGACCTGCCCACAGCAGCTTTTACTCTGCCCCCACAATGACTCAGACGCTTATATTAATTTTATCTTGTTTGGCCTATGTCTCAGGTACATTACTAGCTAACTCTTTCATCTTAATCCAACCCATTTCCATTAATCTACCTGGCCATGTGGCCATGGCCATGCCTCACCTAGGCCCCTTACATCTTTCTTCTTTGGTGGCTGGATGGAGACTGTCTGACTCAGCACTCCTTGTACCTGATCCTTAATTTCCCTGCCTACTTCTATGGCACCTGACACAAGCCAAACAGTTCCTTTATTTACAGAATACAGAGGGAACATTCCCACAACAGGTGTCTATGGTCTGTACTGTTGCAGAAGGCTGTATTAATATCCATAGTCTGTATTTCCACCAGACATCATGCTGAGGTCTGTGGCACTCGCTGATGCTAAAGACCATGTGGATGTCTGTGATCCATGCTGTCACCAGAAACCATGTGGAAGTTCATCATTGGTGTTCTCTCTGTAAAGGGCAAGAAAGCTACCTTTGCAGTGTTGAGAGAGACTCACAGTTGAGAGAGACACAGAAGGCTTCTGTGATGACTCTCATCACCCACATCCCCAAAAAGTAACAGCCTAGATAGGAAACCATCCCAGAGAACTCTTGAAATTGTGATAAGGATGCTGGAATGTAGCTCTCCACAACTGAGGGCTTCTGGTGGGAGAAGGACTCAGTTCTACTTAAGGAGCTGGCCAACGGGAATTTGGCCATGACCCAGCAATTAGTACAGTAGTTAGTATATAAGCAACACAAATTGGACTTGTGCTTGTTTCTTTTCTTTCTTCTTCTTCTTCTTCTTCTTCTTCTTCTTCTTCTTCTTCTTCTTCTTCTTCTTCTTCTTCTTCTTTTTCTTCTTCTTCTTCTTCTTCTTTGGTATGTGGGGGTGAGGAGGCCACAAGTCGGGGGCAGACTTGGGAGGATTGGGAAATGAGTGTGATGGAGTGCATGATGTGATCTTCCTAAACAAAAATATTATGTTGGAAAAAGAATGTGTTTACTCTGTGCCATTGTCTGTTGGGATATATATAATTGGTATTTTAATTTCATAGAGGTTCACAGTTAACAGATTGCCTTGAGTCTCAGAAGAGACTTTGGGCTTTTGAACACAGATGAAGTAAATGTATTCTGTACTATTAGATAAACATGAAAGTTTATGGTTTATGAATGATGCATTATCATTTAAAAAGCATGTGTTTAGAATCTGGGCATGGTGGCACATACCTTTAATATTAGCATTCAGGAGGCAGAAGCAGGTGCATCTCTGTGAGTTCAAGGCCAGCAGGGGCTACATGATCTCAAAAACAAAGCAAAACTTACATTTAGGTGTCAAGTTGACAAGGGGTGGGATTTTCACAGTTAATGCTCATTTAGAATCCACATGGAAGCACACATCTAGATGCTCTAGGGTAGTGGCTCTCAACCTCTCAACCGACCCTTTCACAGAGCTCACCTAAGACCATCAGAAGACACAAATATTTACATTATGACCAATATCAGTAGCAAAATTATAGTTATGAAGTAGTAATGAAAATAATTTTACGGTCAGGGTCACCACAACATGAAGGTCTGTATTTAAGAGTGCAGCATTTGGAAGGTTGAGAACCACTGCTCTAAGGGTATTTCCAGTAAGGTTTGATGGAGGAAGGAAGACGACCCTGAACATAAGAGACACCAACCCGTGGGCTGGGGTCCTTCACTGCATGAAAAGGAGAGAGAGCGAGGTGAGCTCCCACAGCCATCTGTTTTCTGCTTCCTACCTGAGAATGTACAGTGACCAGCCACCTCATGACGCCATCCCCGCCACAGAGCACTGCCATGCCACCATCCCCCCACAGAGCAC
>PVIH01022859.1:0-26179 GCA_004025045.1 Sigmodon hispidus | reverse complement strand
TTGGGAGGGGGAAGAGACCTTGAATAAGGATATACAGGGATGGAAAAAAAAAAAATTCAGAGGGAAAGATGAACACAAAGAAAATATAGGTGTAGCAATCTTATTTGTATGTCTACCCTTGATAAGCCATGCTTATCATTCTTATCCTCTATATAGTTATTGTTAACTCTTCCACATTTTAAATTCTTTTTACTGTGTGGTTTTTTTTAATAAATACAAAATAAAGGAAAAAAAAATAAAGTGAGATTGCTAAATCAAAAAAAAAAATAAACTTTGGAAAATAAAATGTCCCTTCTCTCTGAAAAAAAAAAAAAAAAGAGTAAATCTATGATGCTCAGCCTGGGTCCATGGATGTCATTACAAGGCATCATGAATTCCCTACCACAGTTGAAAAAGCATTATCCACCTCCTTTGTCAATGTCTTGGGTAATTTAACAGTAATCACTGATAATCTTTGCATTGGTTCTAGAATGCAGAGAGTGCCAGTCTCGATTACAGACAAGGAATCTAAAGCCAGTGGAGCTGAGGTAATTGGCTCATAGCTATAGCTAGTGAATCGCAGTCAAGATATACTATTCTGTATGACTCACTATATGCTAGAGATGCACATTTATATGACTTATCCTCATTCCAACAGCTTAGCATTGTAGGATTACAGAAACAAATTGTGGGAAACAAATAATGATCTATTACCTTTAAGTTATGAGTAATACCTTCTATATAATACTAGTAAGTGGGAAAAATTAACATGGTGAAATGTTAAAAACAAAAAACTAGGTCAATATTTTTAACAAACACTAATAACTTAAAATAGACTAGAGTTGAGCCTCAGACTTATTTTACCCTCTAGAACCAAACCTCAATAATATAATGGCTATATATTCTGAAACTATTGACACAGTATAGTTGTCAAAAATACAGGAGAAAGGAAAATGTATAAAAGATATCATAGCATTGATTGCCTTTTGGTTCTTAAATGGGAGAAATAGTGATAGATAATTTAAAAATTGGCAACAGTATGCAATGATAGAAAATAACTCTTCCAAATAGGGTCAATGATAGTTTTAAATAAAACTGTCAATAAAAAGATTATTACTAAAACCTTCATTATTAACACCACTAGGACAAAAATATCATTAAGTCTTAAACAAGAAATAAAAGGGATTGAGTGAAATACAAAACAGGATCAAAAGATAATTATATTGAATGTCTGTGCACACTGATTTGGTGTTTTAAATGGATATAGAAGTAAGGCCAAATATATTTAATATACAAACAAATGTAAATGGTATAACCAATCTATTAAAATCAGAGAGAACAGTATCAAATCCAACTCTACTTAAAGCTACACTAGACTGGGGTGAAGCCCAGTGATGTGATACTTGCCTAGTATGTTTGAGGTCCTTTGTTCAGTCTTATGGAAAGTCTTTAAATTATCAAGATTGAGCTAACAGCTGGACTGTTTGTTCTCAGTTTCAACTGTTCAAAGCAAGTTATTTACAAATAAGAAAGCCACACACTGACAGAAATCATTCCAAATTAATTAAAGGATTACTACAAACTTGTTAGAAAACAAAAACAAGCAAACAAAAAAGAAACCCAAGAAAAATAAATTAAAAAAATAAGCAAAATTTCAAACAGACTCTCATAAGAGAATACATTGAATTTGTTAACAAATATATCAAAATGTAGTTGGTATCATTAAGTTTCCAGAAGTGAAGATTAAGATTGTAGTGCTATATGCTTTCAATATAATTATAATTTTTACATCATTAAGCCTTAACCAAGATATTGATCAACTGAACCTTCTTGCATTGCTTCATTAAACTGTGGGAAGGCTGAGACAGAGCCTCACTGGGAAGTGTTTTCTGGCTTTTCACCATCGAGTATGAACTATGGTCAGGTCATTCCACTCATGAGTACTTAGTTCAGATAAATGAAAGCATTTCTATAACAAGGGCAAACTATAAATGAATGCTTTGGAAAGCTTACCCAGAACAGCCAAGAACTACAAACAACCCCATTCTCAAAGATGAATTTTGAGTTCCATCCACGCAACAAACACTAGTCAACAACAAATGTAGATACATATTAAGCTTGGGTGTCCAGATACAGAGGACCTCTTACTGTGTAATTGTATTTGTGAGGTTGTGCAAAATGCAAAATGAATCATGAAATAAGAGAGAATGATTGCAGGTTACAGAGAAGCCTCAGTGGGCAAGCTCTCCTATTGTGCAAGCATGAGAAGCTGAACTTGAATTTTTAGCACCCATGTCAAAAGCCCATAATAGTTTCACAATGCGGCAGTAATCCCAGCATTGTGAGGGAGGAGATGGGGGAGGGTGGATATGATTGTTGGGTCATGCAGCCTGCCAACCTAACTCTAGGTTCATTGAGAGACCTTGACTCAAGGGAATAATGCAAACAAGTGACAGAGCAGGACACTGGATGCCTTCTGCTTCTATATGCACACATTTACCTTGGGGTATAATTGCGAGAAACCTTTCCAAGGTATTGTAAATGTACTGCACCTTGATAAATGTTGAATAATCAGGAGGGTACATTGGTCAGTTATCCATTATGCTTATTATTAAAGCTCTATGGGTTTTATTATATTAAACTCTACCCTGCATGAGCCAAATGAACAAATATGGAAGAATGACTAAAAAAACAAAAATTAGAAGATCATGCAAGGCCAGTTCCAGCTATTTCAAAATAAGATTGAGGGCTTTGTAATTAAAACAGTGTGCTATTGGCACAGGAATAGCTCAGAACACTAATGGAACAGCATATAATCCAGAATTAGAAACAATTTCTTATGTAAAGGTAGTATCCGATACAGGCAGCATCTAAAAATTGGTGAAAAAATGGATATTTAAACATGGTTTTCAGGATGACTGGGAATCCTTTTGGGAATAAAGTGCATACACTTTTTATTTCTCTTCATACCTGTTTTATAATTTCTCAAGATTACTTTTATATTCTGGTTGTACTGGGACACTTAGCTTCAGCAAGCCTCTATTTCCTCACTTATGAAGGATGACTAGCACAGTGTGGTTAGATAGAAATGAGTTTCTAGCAGCCTATACATCACAGGTATTGTTTTCAGAAGGAATGTAGCAGAATTTCTTACATGGATTATAATAATTATTGTTGCTGACAATTCTCAACTTGGTTCCCCATCAATAGCAAATGTGTCATTTTCTTATTGTTTTTAAACAAGAATAAAAGACAAGCATTTTTGGTTTTTGTCATTGAATTAAGCTTTGCCTCTCTTCCTCATGCTGTTGCTTTCTCCTCCCTCACCTTCTCTTCCTTCGCCACCTTCCTCTCCTTTCTATGTCCTTTTGGTGTAGGATTTAAACCCAGATCCTAATAGCATGCTAGCCAAGCACTTTGTATGACTGTGTTATGCTATTATTCCCCCAGCCCAAGGGTATTTTGTTTGTGTGTTTTTCTTTAAATGCCCACAGGGTAATGCTTAAAAAATATCTAGTGCTTCAGCATTTTCATTTTTATTCTGTTCTCTTTAGTTTATTCTAGAGGCCTTTTTCAGTGTGAAATCTCATATATTTTTTATTGCAAGCCTCAAGGAGTGATGCATAGGTAGCGATTTTGATAGATGTTGTGTTTGGAAGCGTCTCACTTTTCCTACCCAGCGTTTGTGATAATTAAAGGAGAAATGTATTAAGATTATCAAAGCTGATCACTGCAAGTTGTGACATCAACTGTGCTTTTTCACTTATGTCACCTTCTCCCAGACGAAACAGAGGAAGGCAGAGCTACAGCTGCTGCCAACAGCATCAGTAGGTGATTGTCACTAAACAGGAGTCCACAATAAGGGAAAGAGCTCTACTTGGGATCATAACACCATTAAGATCTCAAAATAGACTGCTAACATTCAATGATTTGCTTACTGGTATAACTCCAAAATTGAGCTACTTTTAAAAAAATCATGCTCAAAAATAGTATCACTCTAATTTTTTTTTCTGAATGGCATGTGTCATTTTCTAGAATTTGAAATGCCTTCAGGTTAAAACTGTTTATTTTTAACATGTTTTAATGTTTATCACCAATGTTGTACATGGTGATTGTACATCTTGATATTTTGATTGCACATTTTAATATTTAATATCACATTTACAGCAAAAAGTAATGGTTTAATCATTCACTGGATAAACACTTACTGAACATCTAACCTATTTGCTTACTGTACTTTGCTGAGCTTAGTCATTGAGAATACAGATGTATACTATAGAAAAGTTTTGGAGGAAGAGAATTGGGAAACAAGTCTGGGTTACAACTTTGCAGATGGAGACTGACAGGGAGGTAACTTTAGTACTTCTCATAACCACACACTGAGGCAGACTTAACGGCATTAGCTATTGAAAGGAAATATTTTAAGTGGATTCCTGTACTCCCCTTTAATCTGAAAATGATCGAGGTTATTACTATCACTAAAATCCAAGGTAAAATCAAGATGTATACATTTGATTATTAGTTACAAGATGTGTGTGTGTGTGTGTGTGTGTGTGTGTGTGTGTGTGTGCATGTGTGTGTGTGATGACAGAAGCTTGCAATCACAGTTATTTGGGATGCTGAGGCAGGGGTCTCACAAGTTCAAGGCCTTCATTGGCTACAAAGTGAGTATAAATAAAACTTAGATACTTAGTGAGACGCTGTATCAAAATAAAAAATTGAGAATATTGGGATGTAGCTCAGTGGTAGGAAGCTTTCTTGAAATGTATAAGGTCTTAAGTTTAGATGTCAGGACAACGACTGCATTTAAAGGAACAAATAAAACTCAAGACTATAGAGGACCTTACAATGAAAATTTTGAATCACAACAGAAAGACAGATAAATCTCTGTGACTGACTTGTGTTTTACAAATTATTATTAGAAAGATTGAGATTCAATATATATAAAGAAATTCTAAAAATACAGAAGAAAAGGGTGACCATATCAGGGGAAGATAAGTGAAGGAACCCATAGGACATTTATAGACAAAACTGTAAATGGTTATTAGCTGGAAGGTTGTTTGATTTTTTTCCTCATGAGACACATGCAAGTAAAATTTAGCATGAGAGGAAACCATGCTTTAATCCTCAGAATTGGAGTTAAATTCAAGTATCTTACGTGCTCAAACTCTCAAGGATTAAGAAAAGTAATTTTTCTGGTAGGTGTCAAAATAGAATTTAATTTAGCACTGTCTTTAAAATAAACACACTGTCCTTTGGGGAGCATTCATTCATTCATTCATTCATTTATTCATTGTCTGTGTATTTGTGGCAATGCACATGTGCCTTGATGTACATGGAAGTCGGAAAACAACTTGTGGGAATTAGTGTTTTCCTTCTACTTTGTGGGTTCTGGGAATCAAACTGAAGTTGTCAGGCTTGGCAGTAAGTGCCTTTATCTGTTGAGTGATCTTGCTGGCAGTCTCATTTTTAGATATAACTTTCATTTTACTGGCAAAATATAAAAGTGCATATCAAAAAGGTTGCTTGTTATAGAAACAACAGACTCATCTAGATTGAGGACACTGGCTGAATCTTCCAATGGATACTAAGCTACAAAGAATAAAATTCAGTAGCAGAAGATAATTATATAATGTCCTGGATATATGTTTAGGCAGAAAAAAATAATATAGAAAAACAGCAAATAAAAATAGTCCATTTTATTCAAAATGATGCCAGAGAAATGCAAACATATTCTACTGAACAAAGTAGATGGACTATCATGAGAAGCTACACTTTGAAAATACTTTGTTCTGCAGATTTTACTTAAGAATTATGTAAATATTTTTGCATAGTTACAAAATCAAATCAAATTTAAAAAAACTTTCCTAAAAATATATGCATCAAATACACTAACTTGATAGTCACATGCTGGTCAGCATAGCACACATGAAGAAGAAACTATTCCAAGAAAATATAATGCCTTTGATGTTCTTAGTGAAGTTGACTCTAGGGGGAAAAGCAAAAAACAAACGAACAAAGAAGCAAACAAACAAACCATAACTTTCTTTCAGTGGTCACAGTGTTGATTGTTCTCTTGGTATTTTTGAGTTTGAACTGTAGATAAAGCAAATACATCGTTATGAGACATTTTAATTATGTCATTCCTAGTGTTCTTTCCTTCAGACAACTGAGATCTTTGGCTACTCAGAAAAGTGATTTGGGGCTGAAAATAGAAGTCAGTGGCAGAAGAGCATTTGCCTGGCATGTGTGAAGCTCTCAGCGCAATAACTAGGAAGACAAGACAGACGACAAGGTGCGGGGAGGAAGAAACAGAAGGAGGAGATGGAGAGGAAAAGACTGATACTCCAGAGCAGAAACCTGAGAGAATGACCGGGAGGTATGACTAAGCTATCAATTCTCAAAGCCTGCCTCCAGCAAGGATGTTCCTTACCAAGGTTCAGCCAGCTCTCCAAACAGCAACAGCAACTATTCAAACATGAGAGCCCATGGGAGCTAGTCCTCGTTCAAACCACCCATCACACATACACTTCGTATTTTGTTGATCAAAACACAGTATTATGTTCCTATCTAAGGAAATTTGCTATAACTGACAAATATACTTTAGAGGCAAAATTTCTATTATTCATGGGAAATATATGTAAGTCTCAACGAGGTATAGATTTAACTCAACTAGCTCTTTTTGATGTTAGAGCTATCAATAAACCAAAACCAAAACAACAACAACAAGCAAAGCTGTGGTCATTGTATCTCTAATGAAGACTATGGGATAAAGATATTGAAAGATCTAAATATTTTTATCTATATTGATTTTTGCTAAGTTCCTCCATAAAATACCCAATGGTGATGTGAAAAATTGCACCATACTGAAATCTGTGAAGATGGCTAATATTTTAATCATGTCTACCATGCAGATTTACAAGAAAATGCTTGTAATTTAGTTTTGTTATTAGAATTTGGTGCTTAGCAGCCATAGTTTAGTGTTTGCTTGCATATTAACAACTAAACCTTTGAAAACCTACAAGTCTGTGTCCTGGCAACACCAACCTCCCGAGTGAGGCATCACAAGGAAGTCTTAAGAAGAAAAACTATAAACCTCATTTCTGTGTGCCCTGACAGCTTGATCAAATGCTTTGCAGTCGCCTGTGTCACTGACTGTGCTTGGCTTGATAACAACCTGCAACATGCTCATGTATCATCTACCTTTGAATAGTAAAGCAGGCCCTTTTTTTCTGTTTCTTTTCCTTTTCTTTTTATTCTAAAATAAAAGAAAATTGTTCAGTTAGCGGGATACAGGTGATACAAGGTAGCAAATTGAAAAACAACTAAAGTTTTAAACTGCAAAGAATCTTATTAATTTCTACTTACCTAAAATCATACACAATACATATGTGTGGACTTATATATGGAAGTTAAGCCACTTGAGATCACATGCTTTCTCTATGAACCATAGATTAACAAAACTCCAGTACCAGGCATGAAAGAAAATTCCTTTTGAATAGGCTTGATTGAGGGTGTCCAAGAGAACCCCCCAAAACAACACAGGTATGGTTGTTGCACTTGGTTGTCACTCAGTGGGTAGTTCCCTGTGGCTGAAGAAACAGTACTCTTTCTTCCCTTGAGCTGAAGAAAGCCTCATTCCTGTTGTCTATTTTCTATGGTATAAGAAAATACTGTGTAAGCTTCTGGGGAAGAGGGAGGGGGCAGCAATTAGTAGTCCTACCTTGAAATTAATAGCCACAGTAATGAACAATATGCAAGCTATTCATATAATAAATGAGTAAGTGGCATAAGTATTAAGTGGCATAAGTAATAGGTGTCACTCATTAATGTTGGTGGTAACCTACAGCTGTCTAGTTGAACTTAAGGTCCATTCAATAAGAGGGAAACCATGCCTGGTACTGCAGACCTTATCATCTACCTGGAGCTCATGTAGTCATAGATCTTAAAAGAGAATCTACTATCACAGCTTCAGTAGATCATCACAATTACGAACTACATTCTAGATTTTAGACTCACACACATAACTATTGGCCATCATCAAAGAAGCTTCTTTTTACAGCAAAAGGAGACTTTTGGGGATGCCTATGCTTTGGGCCTTGCTAGTTATCCCTGTAGGAGGGGGCAAGAAGGCATGGAGTCAGTGACATAGACTCTGGAGACTAGTTGAAACAAACAGTTCTAATTTAATGAGAAAGGGGTAAGCCTCCTCAATACCCTCCTCCCAAACAGGAGAAAGGGCTGTGCTTCGCTGGCATCTGTGGCTGTGGTGTGGTCATCTCTCACTGGTCCAGATCATCTCACATCAGAACTCTGCCTCTGTTGCCAAGGCCCCAGGCAGACCCCAGGTTGGCTTATGAGGTAGTGCACACTCAAAGGGCCCTCCTGGCTGTGAGGAAGTGTTATGAACATATGCGTTAAGATGCCAGTTATAACCAGTCTGAACTGGCTGAGACCAGACTGGCCCCCAGGCTCCCAGAAGCCTCTAAGGCCTATACATCCTACAGGAGGCAATCACAGAATAATCACAACTGGACGTAGTCTGGAGATCAATGGAGAAATTGGAGGATGGGTACCTAAGAAGATCTAGACAGGAAGAAAGTCATGTAATTGTATTTTAATTAAAAATGTATAATAATAAAAGTATACATATATGTATTCTTAAAGGTAATTTGGAAATGAAACCTTTGAAGAAATATATAAATATACATACACACACATATATATACACACATACACCACACATATATCCTTGTTTTGCAATGTTTTGCTTTGTAATACATCAAACATGTTTCTACTTAAAAGATTCACACAGAGCAAAGTGGACCAGATTTCAGAGTGAAAAGCAAGCATCCCAGGCCAAACAACAACCCCAGAGCTGGGAAGACAGTAACCCTAGCATTGAAGAAATAAGTTTCCAGTCTTCCACTAACTCACACACTCTCAGGGAACTCTGATGTATTTTCTACTCCCTTAGAACTAGTAACTTTTTGTTGTTTGAACATGAGTTTTATCAACAAATCAGTGAGGAGGAAATCCATTTACCTAGGAGCCTTCATTTTTAGGTTGGTGCCTTTTAAAATTCCCCCCAAGTAGAGATTCACTCTTAACTTACGACAGCTTCAGGCAAATGTGGCATTTAATGTGGGAATAGAACACCATGGCAGAGATTCATGGCTGCAGCATCTCAACCCCATGAATCAAGACAAGTTTATTTTAAGTAAACAAGTTACTTACACGAGTTACAAATGTATACCTAATCACAAAATGACTTTAATATACACTGTGGTATTTGTAACAATGACAAGCTGTAGCAGGTACCCAATAAAAAGCTGAGTTAATGATGTTGAGATGGAGAACAAAGCCCGTAATGCTGTGAGGTTGTCAGAGTGATATAATATTGCTCATAAGAGCCAGCGATAGAACTGCAGTAAGGTTTGTGTGACTGTGTATAGTGCAGATGCAAAAATTCCAGTTTTTAATAATTTAAAACTCAAGTTATTTGGTCGTATCCCCTGTAGCTAGTTAGTGATATAAAGGATTCTGGTAGATGGCCTCAGATGCAGTGGTTAGAATTATTTAAATGAATAGAGTTGCCGACCCCTAGAAAGCTATTTCATTATTATACTAGATCTTGTACTTTCTCTGCTGATGTTAATCATTATTCCTGTAAATACTTTTCCAAAGCCATATGCAGAGAAATTTTGCTTCTCCTGGACTGTAGTCCTGCCAGGAGGGGAGCTGTCACAGGTGTCATTTTCCAACAACAAAACTCACACTTGAAGTTTACAATGCAGATTTTTAAAGATATGCTTATGGAATTAAAGCTGTAGAAGCTGGAAATGGTCGGTGAATGAGCAGGGAAAGGCTTGAACCATGGTACTGGCAAATGACCAGATAACATGGAGTTCCACATACTACAGAATGGTGAGCCACACTCTCAGTATAACAGTGCAGACCTCTTCTATTCTGCCTCATGTGTAATTATAGCAAATGGGGCTACTGCTGCTAAGGGATCATATGACATTGGGGTATGTAGATCCCTGAAACTTAGATAGTTCTTGACATCAATAGCAGCTTATACTGCTGATATTTCTACATAAAATGAATTTAACTTTAATTCAGAAGTTAAATTAAAGAAGAAGATGTGGGGAGCAAATTGTAATGATTACCACAGAAATTATAAAGGGAAATGAATCTACAAGGGTTATGACAAGTACTTCCAAACTGGCCACTTGTCTTTGCCTTGCTGTCCTGTTTCAGTGCTTTGTCACATGGGAGCCAAACATTGCTCCTCATGTTCACTTTCACAACTCCACATGTTCATGACTGTATGTTGTGCCTGGAGAGATGAGTCAGAGGTTAACAGCACTTGCTGCTCTTCCAGAGGTCCTAAGTTGAATTCCCAGAAACCACATGGTGCCTCACAAACATCTATAATGAGATCTGATGCCCTCTTCTGGCCTCCAGACATATATAAAAACAGAACACTGTGTTCAGTAATAAATTGGGAATCAATCTCCCCAAGGACCCAGCAATACCACTTCTGGGTGTATACCCTAAAGATGCACAGTCACACTCCAAAGGCATTAGCTCAACTATGTTCATAGCAGTATTATTCGTAATAACAAGAACCTGGAAACAACCTAGATGCTCCTCAACTGAAGAATGGATTAACAAACTGTGGTACATTTACACAATGGAGTACTACTCAGCAATAAGAAAAAATGATATCCTAAAGTTTGCTGGCAAATGGATAGATTTGGAGAATATCCTCTTGAGCGAGGTATCACAAACCCAGAAAGATAAGCAGGGGATATACTCACTCATTAGTGGACTCTAAACAAAAAAGCAAAATGCAAAACATGTCCAGGCTGCAAACCACAACCACTGAACAGCTTGGAATCTGAAACACCTTGGACTGGCACCACCCTCTAGAGAAATACCTGACTCAGTCTTGATGTTGGGGTGAGGAAACTGGATCTGCCAGGAGTGGATGCTGGGAAGCCATATTGGGACCTTGGGACCTCCTGCCCTTGCTGGGGAAGAAATGGGAAGATGTGAAAAAGAGAGAGTGACTGGAGGGGTTGGGAGGGGGAAGGGACTCTGAACAAGGATACATGGACAGAAAATGTAACTTATTTATAATAAGAAAAGAAAAGATGTCAATAGATCCAAACAGAAAAAAAAATGGCAGTAAGTCTCTGTAGTCTTCTGAACATGTGAATATACTTGTATACTTGCCCTGGTTTCATTTCTGTCGCTATAAATGATAAAATACCTCGAACTGGAGGTTCACTCTTCAAGCCTCCTGCTTGTTCAGCAAGCAGCTAGGACCTACCTGTCTGCACCCTCAATGCTGGAGTTAAAGATATAACCAGACATGCCTGGTTGTGGGAATTTAAATGTAGATCTTCATGCTGGTAGAGGAAATAATCTTATCAACTAAGCCATTTCCCCAACCCTTTTTTTGTCTGCAATAAAGATACTAGCCATTTAACTTAGAGCTCACTTTATTTAATCTACTATTATTTCATTTGAACTTGAGAACTGTGGAAAAAATGATTTTTTAATAAGTTCACATTAACAACACTAGGAGATTAGATTTGGGACTATCTTTGGGGAAACCGAATTTAATCCATATCATGTACTATATTTCAGAAAAAGGAAAACTCACAAATCTTGAAAATGTTTGCAAACCCCATCTCTGATAAAGAGTTTGCAACCAAATGTGAAAAGAACTTTTAAAATTCAACAGTAAGACAAATGACCTAATTAAAAAATAGGCTAACAGCTGGATGAATATCTCACCAGAGGACAGAGACACCAAACAGTAATAATAAAAGACATTCAATGTTGCTTATCACGAGATGAATGCAAATTAAATCAATGATGAGACTATGCTACAGATATGTCAGTGTGATTCAATTTGACAATGACATTAGTGCCAAAAGCTGAGTAAAACGTGAATCAATAGGAATTTTTTTAATTTACTGTTTCTTAGACTTGCAGAATGGCCTTTTTCTTTAGAAGACAACTGTCAGTTTATTACAAAGCTGAGCAGTTTTCTACTACATGATTTGCCTGCTCATTCATCTATAAAGAACTCTGCATGTGAGGCTGGGGAGATGACACAGTGGGCAAAATGAAAGCAAGAGGAACCCCCCAAAACCACATAAAAGGCCAGGTGTGGAGGTGTGAGTGTGTAACCCAAAGGCTGTGGTGGGTAATCACGGAGAGCAAGGCTGCGTGGGCTCCCTGGCCAGTCAGGCTAGCTGAAATGGTGAGTCTTTGTATCAAAAAAACATGATGGAGAAAGATAGTGAAAGGTATATGAAATTAATATCTGGTTCCCACATTTACAGCCAAGCATATCTATATACATACATACATCAGCACACACACACACACAAACCACATCTGCACACATACACATTATATCTGTATACATACATACATCACATCTGTACATACACACAGGCGGCACACATGCATCCCTTATGTACACACATTCACATGCAGATCATATCTGTACATATACATGAATGCATATATCCATCACATACATATACACAGAGAGTTGAGTGAAAATATTTGTACTACCTTTACTAATAGTCAACCTCACAGGAAGCACTCAACATTCCTTTGACTAGGTGAGAAAACACTGGTGCATCAGCATGCTCAATTCTATATTATTCAGAAATAAAAAGGAACTAGTTTTCAGGGAGCACAAAGATGGATGTAGATCTTAAAGTCATCAGGCGATGGTAAGGGATGCAGATCAGTGTGGAGGATACATATTGCATGATTCCAATTTCAGAACATTCTAAAAAGACCAATCCCTAGACATTAGAAAATTTAGTGATCAGCACACCCTTCAGAGGAGGAATTAAGTTGGTGAAGCACAGGGTCAGAGAAACTCCCTCATAATAATGGACACCTGACAAAACATAGACTGTGTCTTAGTTTGATGTCTTGCTGTAATAAGCACTGTTATCAAAAGCAACCTGGGAATAAAAAGAAATGGAAAAGAGGTTAGTTGGAGCACAGAAAGGTCTACAATATTCAGACAAGAGTCTGAAATAATTTATTCTATATGAAGCTAGAAGGATTGAATATTCACCAGCATGAAGATATGTCTAAGGAGATACCAGTTACTATTTGATCATTAGGTATCATGTCCATGTGCCAAATAAACACACTATACTATAGTATCTTAAACACACTATACTCTCTAAATATGTCCAGCTATTGTCCTTCACTTAAAATCACAACAATAAAATCTGCAATAATGGGACCACAACAACATGATAGGCACCAACAGAAAGAGCTCCTACACATCAGAGCTGGGGTGATCTGAGTGATGAGATATGGGAGGCATAAGATAAATAATAGAGTCCACATTGAATAAATACACAGTTGGTTGTACATAGAGAAATCTCTCACATGTAACTGCCAACCACATCATATGTATGCTATTTATAGCAACTTCCTTACAAACAGTCCACAGTAAAGAAAAGAGAAAGCATGAACTTTCCAGGTGTAATAATCAGTACTGACTTATTGGAATCAGTAATTCTAAGCCCCATAGGCACTATCTCTCCCTTGTATAATGTTAGGAGCAGGTGCTAGCTCTGTGCTCCAGCCTCTCCCCACCCCCTCAAAAAAAAACAAAAACAAAAACCCAAAAACCTACAGATCTAATCTGAATGTGATCTTCAGATCTGGAAAATCCTCTATCAGGGATATCTACAAATGTCCTCAACAACTACTCTTCACAACTATCTAATATATCAAAAGATTCTTACAGAAAAGAAAAGAAAAAAAAAAAAACAATGAAGATCTGACTACATGGAATATGGTGGCCTAAATGGCATTTTGGAATAGAAAATTGATGGTGGGTGCAACTAAGGAAACAGATAAAGTGTAATTTTGTTCATAATTATATATCAATATTAGTTCATTCAAGTATGGAAAAAGTATAATGTTCATACAAAATATTGTTATTAATAGAAATTAGATGCAGGCTATATAAGAACCTTTCTGCAATCTTATGCTAATCTAAATCTATTCTAAAGTAAAGTATGCTAAAATTTATTAAATATAGCACAGACATACTTGCAGGAGAGTACAGTTTAAATATACAAAGAAGAAGATCTACATTAGAAATATAATCTCATTCTCTCAATACATTTTCAGCCAGAAACCAGTGTCCCATGGTTTCAAGCACTTAATGACTGATGAAAACACAAAACCTCAGCCCTTTTTCAGAGAGGACCTAAGAGAATGAGTGAGCATACAGGGTGAGCTGATAAGGGTTTGGGGTTTACCCTGCTTCCATACTACTGAGAAGATCACATATTCTTTATCATTTTTGAGTCTTGATCTTATTATTTACAAATTTGGGGCAGCAATTACATCTGTTTTATAGAGTGTCCTGTTTATCTGATGGAGTAATCAATGTAATCTTTCCAATTTTAAAATAATATAGATTGCACTCTTTTCTTCCTGAAGTTCGTCCTGGGCCATGTTATCAGATGTAAATCACTGGAAAAAGTGTCTGGCAAAAGAGATCTTTACATTAATCTTATAATTACAGAGGTGTTGGAGCAAAGGAGGACTCATGCTAGGAGTTACCAGGCTTTAAAGGGCCCCAAAGCTATGGGAAGTCCATTTTGCTCAGAGCTGGAGACCCAGCAACCAAGGAAGACATTCTCTGCTCATTCTCCTGAATGCTAGCAGCTAACTGAGGATATAAAGAGTGGATCCACTTTCAGAAATTTCCTGGCTCCTGCTTCACCTTGTGATGAACTCTCTAGTATTGGAGTAAAAAACTGCGACATTTAAAAGGTGGATTACCCCTACCTTCAGTTAACTGTGACCTTTGAACCTGGCAAAATCTTTAAGGGGAAAATCTGAATACTGGTAGTATTCTGACCTATACATAACTTCAGTTTTTCCAAGGAACTGTGAAAACTTCATTTAACTGTTAGGGCTCAAGGCATCAATACCATTTTTGTTTACTTTACTAAATTATAACATTGGGCTTGAGTTCATTTTAATAATTTTTGAAAATTTCATACTTGCTTACAGTGGAATTTGATCATATTCACTCCAATCCTCCTCATCTGAATTCCTCCCATATTCACTGGTAACTCCTGGCACTCCTCCCAGATTCATAATTTTCCCCTTTGTTTTTGCTTTATAACCCCCCAGTCCAACTTGGGCTGCCCATGTACTCATGTGTATGGGAACCGGAGTATGTTTGACTTACCCAGGAGGCCATATCTTCAAAAGAAAAATGACTCTTTCTAGGAAGCCATCAACTGTCCATAGGACTTTTTCTGGAGTTAGATGTTCGTGAGGTTTTCCTTCTGTTTTGCTGGATTGAGGTTGCTTTGATCTTGTAGAGATTCCATGCAAAAACTCACCATTGTGAGTTCATGAGTACAGAGGTTCTGTTATGTCCAGACAGAACATTTTTCTTTTTAATTTTTATTTATATATTTATTATTTGGTGATTTTACATCATGCACCTCATCAAACTCAGTTATCAGAACTCTTAGATTCATACCGACTTTTATGATCTTCCCATTTACAAAACTGCCCATTCATGCTGCTCATTTACTTACTGGAGCATAATTAAATGCCTTGTGGCCAGACCCTTAAAGAAAACAAGTATTTCCTCACCCACACCCCTGCCAGAGGCTATTAATGCAGAAGTAAGGCACTGTATCGTTTAGCTATGTTCTAGCCTTGAGCTCTTGTATACAATGACATCTCTCTTTTTTTTTCCTCTGGTCCTCTGTTACATGTTTCTCTTTTAGTCTTTCTACCCCTTCTTTTGTGATAGTTCCTGGATCATGAGAGAAGGAGGCATTTCAATATATTTTATTTACACAATATTCAATAAGTATAGTAATAAACTGAAATGATATTAAAATGATCTGTTTTATAATTTTCCACTTTGGACTCAGAAAATGTAAAGTTTACAGCTAATTCTTCTGTTTGGAGATACTCGAGCAACAGAAATTTGGGAGAACTTTGTGTTTAGTAACCCTAGAAAGGAAGTGAGCCATACTTGACACACTCTCTCTCTGTAATACTATCTTAACAGTACCTCTTCCTCTCCTTCCTCAATGCTCAACCCCAAACACCGTAGTTACAAGTTAGTTCACCTTTGTAGTCAGGGCATGCTTGTGCCACCTGCTAGTTCTGCCTCATTCCTGGAGGAGGAATGACAGTATGTTCTATCTGTTCTTTTTTGTGATTCTTGCAGACAGGAAAGGAGGCAGAAGTTGGTGATCATTAAGGCCACCAGTTTTTGTTCCAGACTCCATGGGAGTCCTTATTTTGACTCTACCAACTACCCAATATTGAGGAATCTTTCAAATCTGTAGCATTCCTAACTCTCACTTTAGAGAGTTATAAGGATTACATCCAAAACAAATAAAGTGCTTGGCATGGAGCCAGGCAGGCAGCAGGTTTTGATTAAAATTAGTTTTCATTTACAGTTATTAATGGTAAACATATAGATGCCTTCTTTTTAAAATCTGTCTATCTGTCTGTCTGTCTGTCTATCTGTGTATAAGGTTATATGACCCACCACATTGTAGGTGTCCAAGTTGGATCCCCTGGAACAAGAGTCACGGGCAATTGTGAGCTAATAAGATGGGAGCTGGAACCTGAACCCAGATCCTCTAGAAGAGCAGTGAATGTTCTTCGCTACTGAGCTATCTTCCCAATCCCTGCAATGTACTCTTTAATACTTGCATACAATTCTTTTAAAGATTTCTTTCATATTTCCTTTGAAAATCTAAAGTTGAGTAAAAAACTATACTTTTCACATAAAACTAACTGAGATAGAATACCCTGTCAGATGGATCACAGTCAACCAATTTACATTTACTTGATTGTGTCCTGGTTAGAGATGCAGGCCTGAGAAAGCAGGGAGCCAAGGATGGAAGAGTTGACTTTCAACAAAAGCTCTGCTCTCATTGACAGTGGACATTTGGCAAAGCCATTTCACACTGGGCTATTTAACCTTCTAAACTCATGAAAGGAGGGAATCCTTTTCTTACTTCAGAATTTTGTCTCATTAAACATTACCAGTGGTTCTTCCTTTAAATAAAATAGAAGCAAACAGGCACACTCTTGAAGAACACTGCCTCTTTTCTTGTGACTTATTACCCAGTATTTTGTTATGTGGCTTTGATTGATGTACTTTACTATAAAGAGCTAGGTATGTTACGGCAAAATAAATACATACAAAAAGAGAAAGTTACTAGGGTTTCTCCTTATCCTTTGATGTACAGAACACACCCCTCTGTATCTAAAATGATTTGACCATCATTTTTCCCTAGCACAACTAGACATAACAGTAAGTCTGGTCATTGACATCTCATTTTCAGGCTGTTTTTTATTCAAGAGGATAGAGTAGTAACTGTTAGAGCTTTTAGCACTTACTGACTTTGGAATACATCTCAAGACATTGTACTCAATGCTTTCCAAATGCTTCAGTCCTTGATATCAACATTTGAAGAAGACAGTCTTACTACTGTCATTTTATAGGTGAGCATCAGTGAGCTTGTTTCCAAATTTAGGCACTTGAAGAAATGATAAACTGTGTTTTAAACCTTGATCTTGAGCTGTTGCACATGCCCAGTTTCTCTGGACTACACAGTTGTTGGAGACACTGAAGTAGCCACTAGCTACAGACACACAGACAGACATACACACACATGCGCACCAAAACACAAAAGCAGGCCTTTATAATAAGTGCTTACTGAATGCAGTGATGTCCTTTAGCTGAACATACATAATTAATTTTCTCTCAAATCAATTTAACAGCTAAATAATGCAGCACCAGCTAATGGGCTCTTGGCTGGCTAAACATTGAGAGATATATTGTCCCATATACTCACCCTAAAGAATGAAGATGAACAACTTGCCTGGTTACGTAATACTGTTCAACAACATAAATAAAAGATTCCTCTTCTTTTGGCAATCTTTCTGCTCTCTTCCAAGCTTTGCTACATCAGACTTCCTGTGATCTAACAGATGCCAGCAGTTTAAAAGCAGCCCAAAACTCATATTTATATCTTGTGTTCAGTTTTGAATAAAATGGACCCACAAATGCAGAGGGAGATGGGGAGAATGCATAACTTAAAAATGGAATTTATTTCCAGACTTCTAAACACAGATTTCCAATAAATGTCCACTTAGAGAACCATTTCATTAAGCTAACTGCAGCTGAAAACAAGTTCCCTGGTGTTCCTTTGAGCATTTTATTTTCTAAAATGAATCATTTCTTTCAATGTTTTGGCTTGACAATCTTTCCTCCTCAGTTGTGCAGTTTTGATTTGTCACTCAAATTGCTTGTATTTCAAGAGAACTGTTCTGAGACATTTCTGCTTTGGAATGAGGCTGGAAATATGGTGGCATGGGTTTGGAGAAGCTCCCAAACCACTAAGGTGCATTGCTTTGTCCTTTATAGAACTGGAGAGAGTCTTGACTTCTCATTCCAATTAAGGTTTAGCAGACCCTTAAGGCTGATTTTGGGGGTGGCTAAAATGAACTTGTAATGAACAAGATGGAGAACTGTGGTCATGAGAGGAGGTGAGGGAAATGAAATCAGGCTGTTATAACGCTCCCTTCCATCTGTGCCTTGATATATAAGCCAGATATTTGTAAGCCCATTCTTAACCTCATCATCCCCAAGTATGAACATGAACATTACAGACAGAATATTGATAGAGCAGTAAGGAAACTGAAGCAAGGTACCAGAGGGAGTATTTCTAACATACACATGGCACGTGTGCAAATGACATTGAAGAACAACTGTGTCAAAAGTCATTCCCTCCAAAGTCATTGGGCTTTTCTATCACTAGTTAAATACTGAGACTCAAGGGAAAAAAATTCAATTTATTAATAGGTGCTACTGTGAAGTATATCTGCTAATGAGCAGGGAAATTCATGATTTAAAAGGACATGTTTAATCTGATTTAGAAACACTCAGTGTAGTGGGCACATGTTATTTCTTGCTTTCAAAAGATCAGCTACTATGGTGATATGTTACATATTTAATAAAACCTGGAATATCAAGAGAACAACTGACAGTCAAACTAGGCAGAGGTAGCTCTGGGAGTGCCAGGGATAACAGAGCAGTGATAACATACATAGCTCCAGAGATCCAGAACTACCAGAGATCCACCTGTAGGATTTGCTGATGGGTCCAGAGACAGGAAGATCATTTGAGTCTAGGAGTTTGGCATCAATATGATGACCTCTCGGGAGCAGAGGACCATAGGTTGCCTAAGGAGGGGTGAAGCAGCCAAAATCAGAAACAGAGCAGGTCAAAACTCCTGTGCTTATCAGCAGTGGGATTATGCCTCTGAATAGCCATTGCACTCCAGACTGGGCAACATAGTGAGACCCAATCTCAGCCTCTGCAATAGCTGGAACTACAGGCATGCTCTACTGCAACCAGTCTTGTACCCAGAGACCCAGAACTCCTGGAGATCCACAACTCCAGGAGCTATGTGAATTACCACTGCTTTGTTATCCCTGGAACTCCCAGAGCTACCACTACCTAGTTTGACTGTGGGTTGATCTCTTGGTATTCAAGGTTTTATTAAATATGGAACATACCATCACAAGCTACAATAATGTTGGAAACAAGAAAATCCTAGAGTCATCATTACAATTGACTATATGCTTGGGAGTCGGCTAGGATAATACAAGTAAGTTTGAGCATTTCAATTTGAAGGCACGCATAAAATGAACATCATTGTTAGTAGTGGAAAGCTCTAACTTTTGCGGGTGTCTGACCTTAGAGTGGACAGTGTACTAAGCACATGGCAGGACTGTATCCCTTGATGTTTATTAGTGGGCGCTGTAATCATCCCCACCTCACAACTCTGATAACTAAGGGAGCTGGCAATTTGCTCAAGTTTCAAGGCCCGCAAAGATAACAATTCATCCATTTGACTCCAAAGTCTGACATTTCCAGTGCCCTGCTGTACTGTCTCCTGTATTCTTCCTCTTCAAGATAAGTTAATTGTGGTTTGTGGAGAGGTATTTCCAGAGGTAATAAATCCTAGGCAAGGAAGTCAGATCTGCATTCCTTGACTTGTTCTCTATGACCCCTACTGGACTGAGCATGGAGTTAGTGATAACACAATGTAAAAATGATACTCTGAGGAAAACTAGACTGCAGGACAATGATGATTATCCTAAGGGCTAGACTTCATGGTACCCACGAACCATGTAACATTGGTTGCATCGAATTTCCATCATCTTGGTATTCTTAGCAATGATAACCCAAAATTACAGGACATTTGTGAAGATAAATAAAGTATTGATTGCCTTTAAATCTCATCTATTCACACGTGTCTTTCTTATTTCTGAATTAAAAACCTGTTTACATGTGTTAGTGTTTTGCCTGAGTATATGTCTGTGTGCCATGTCTAGGCCTGCTGTCGGTGGAAGAAAGAAGGCATTGGGACAGCCTACAACTGAAATCACAGGTGGTTGTGAATTACCATGTGGGTTCTGAGAACCAATCCTGGGTCCTTTGCAGAAGTATCATGTGTTCTTAACTACTGACACATCTCTCAAGCCCCAACATGTGTCTTTTTCAAAAAGTAAATTTTGTATTTTATATTAGCTATGGAGTGAAAGTACAATAGGCATTTTTATATGTTTGTTTTAATAGTTTAGCTCTGATCCTTGTTTTTTATTTTCTATTACATTTTTATCTTTTTAAGAGTTGATTTTATAAAATATAAATTTTTTTCTCTGTAGTTTTTTATATCAACACTAAAATCTGCTCATATTAGTGAAGGTAATAGTATTTTTCATGCACATACTCTTTCACTAATTCCTGATGTCTTTTTTTAAAATTACTAATCATTATCCTTATTTTAGAAATAAGAAAACTTAGACTTTGAGAGGCTAAACGTCTTGTTTAACATGACAAGGGCAACTGGCTTAAGAAATTAATTTCTTATGTTTAAAGAGAGCTTGAGGCAGTTAGATCAAGGTGGTATACTTCTAAATTAGTTGCTGATTTTACTGTGTTGAGGATACAAGAGTTAGGAAGTTGAAATTAAGTCAGTTTTTCTTCAGGGGAATTTATGGATCAGCTTTTTATTCAAGAGGGAAAGCATTTGATCTCTGAACATTCTTTGTAAGAACATTATGAAACATTCATGGTTCCCAAATTTGTTTCATCTCTAGCCTCTGTCATGGTAGATACATCAAGGTAGTGTTCGATGTTGACCTCAGCAGGGAACTTGCTTCAGCCTAGTGTTACTGGGTCCCAGTCAAACATCTATTAAGAGAAGTAACCATAATATTCACCAGAAGGAGGGGACTTTGTCTACTTTGTAGCAACTTTCTCTGAGAGACATTCTGCACCAAGAAGAGACCACATGGGATTGATGGTAGAAGCCGACTTTATTTTTAGATATGTAAGGCTGAAAGTTTTCCCAGTTCTGAAGATTGAGACTTACCACATTTCCATGCTTAAGAGATGTATTCCCAGTTGGGACATTTGGACTTAACCAGAGCATCTGTAGCACTGGATCACTTGGGGAAATCTACACATTTGTAACTGAAATTGTTAGGATGATAGGATGGAGTCTTACTTTTCTGATTTCTAAGTTTAGCATGTTTTGGAGTGAATCTTGGATTCTAGCCAACAATGAACAATGCAGTCTGTAGAAATGGTAAGAGAATTCTAATTTTATCTGAGCCTGTAGACCTCTCTGCATTTTAAGGGGAACACACGGGGAATGCTCTATCATGTGAAATGATTGGTTTCTCTTCCCCTTCCTAAAGCCAGTTTAGGTTAGATTGCTGTCATTTACAGCTATAATTATCCTGAGTAACCCAGCAAACCTGCAAATCTGTATAGGATAGTTCTCTCTGTCTTTCTCTCTCTCTCTCACTCTCACTCTCGCCCCCTCCCCCTCTCTCTTTCCCTCTTTCTCTCCCTTCCTTCTTCTCTTTCTCCATTAAACAAGCTTTACATTTCTACAAGGTTCTAATAGAAAACTGAAGGGTACACAAAAAATCTTTGTTCTTGATTTCCTCATTCAGAGGAAATAGTATATTAAGATGCCGACATTTCCCTACTGCCAATAAACATACATACACACATGCATGCATATGTATACAAATAAGCAGTCATGCAGGGCTGAACTGCTTGGCCATGCATTAACAAGTATATGGATGGCCACCCTGTTTAAAGCTGCTAGTGAGACTGTGTTTCTTTTTAACAACACAAGACAAGAAATTGTTTCCCATTTCATCTTTACAAATTGCTCTCAATTGTGACATTTATCTTTCATTCCAATCAAGTGTAATTTACCAGAAAGATTGCAGAATGTGTCTATATTTAAAATGTGGGGGGGGGGCTTTTATAACAATCCTTTCCACACTGAACTTTTCTGCTATGGAGGTTTGGGGCCAGCAGAACTCAGACAAACTCATCAGTTTATAATGGCTCCCTTGAACCTCATCTACCACCAAAGGAAGATGGCCAATTGCTGAGAAGTTCTATCCGTTTAGTTCAGAGAAAATCAATCAAAATGGCTTCAGTGTTTGGGGCTGTGTTGGATTTCAGGTATTTGAATGAAAACCATGTGTTGATGTAGGATAAGTCAATTCACAATGATGGAGATACAAAAGGGCAGGAAGGGAGGGAGCTCTATTCCTGTTGTCCAAGGACACCTTGGGTCTCTCATCCAGCAGTTGACAAACCATGGTCTCAATGATGAACTACCCACTTCTTTTTTTTATTAGAAAAATTCATTGCTAATTCAACTATTAGTGGTTTGAAATTTGTCTCCTTCAATAAACTGTGAAGATATTGAATAACAGTTTTAAATGTACTTAAAAGGGAAAAAAACCTATCAGTTTACCAGATTTCTGTGGTCTGGTAACTAATCTATATTCTTGACATTGCTGGTCATATTAATTTTAGGCACTTGTATGTGTGAAAAGCTATCCACACACTCAGCAGGCACTGTATTAGAAGCTTTGCATAGTTCAGCCTCACTTCAACACTGCTGCTTAGGGACTGCTACTATTTGCCTCTTACAGATTAGGAAAACCAAACCCATGGAAGTCAAGAAGTTTGTATAGGATTATGCTGTCATCCAGAGGAAGAGTTCACTGTATCTGGACAAAAAGTCTGTCCTTCTGAACAGTAGCATGTCTGTCATTTAACCAGAAGAAGTGATGGTAGAATGCTTTTGAGATAGCTTTAGAAAAGACACCTGAGACTGAAGGCTAGCACATATAGACATAGCAATGGAGGAATTTATTGGTCTCCTATTCTGCAAAGTTATGTGTGTGGCAATGCTGAGTATGAAAGAGCTGACAAAACTGGAAAGTCCTTTTTAATATTGTGGGTAATAAAATTGTAACCTACTCAGCATTCTGAATAATTGGACAGCAGGCTTTCAGTTCTGTGCACTCTTTACTCATTACACTGTCACAGTGTTGTTGTTCTGGGTAAGAAAGAACAGGGCTTTCCCCTCCCACATTGTCTCTTATTTCTCAGAAAAAATTACAGTAGGATAAATCCTTTCAACTCCAAGTGATCTTTAAATATCTTATTCTCCTGAGAATTCCAGGCCAAGTAATTCAGAAAGTCAAGAAACAAAGGCATCACAGAGAGATTTTTGTCCTGCTACCAATAAGCATATCACAGAGTGGTTAGGTACTGTAGTTTGAATGTGTTACTCAAATTCACATCTTGTATCTTGCAATCTTTACCTTCAGTAGATAAATTGTGAACTAACAAGAAATGTTTAAATTATGAGATCTGTCTTCGGGAGTGGGATAATACTGTTATGGAGTGCATAAACAGTCCTTATAAAAAGATATTCTCTATCATCTATCTATCATCTATCTATCTATCTATCTATCTATCTATCTATCTATCTATCATCTACCTTATATCTATCATCTATCAATCATCTATTTGTCATGTTCTACCAATCATATATCTATGATCTATCTATCTATCTACCTATCTATTATCTATCATTTCTCTCTTCCTTTCCTTATTCTGGGTCTCACAATTGGATGATGGAAAAAGAGGTATTTGTCAAATACTATGATCTTAGTCTTCCTGAGTCTTCAAATCTCACAGCTATATAACTTTATGATCACTATAAATTACCCAGGCTGTGGTAATCTGCTATGGTCTCCCACAAAGCACTAGTATAAACAGCCTAAGGTCAGTAGAAAGGTTTCTCTGTGGCTCTCAGAATCCCACCTCCCTTTGTTCTCCCCCTTTTAGGTTGGCCCCCTCCCTTTGCAGGCAGTTCCCTGTGATTTGCTTCTAGCTGATGGACATCATGTAGATTAATAGGATGTTAAAATTTGAACACTTTTCTTAGTATAACTCTTTCTCCCAGCCTGGATTTAGAAAGCAAGCTGACCTGTAGTGAAATGACTATAGAAAATATCAAATAGTGTATTCTGGCCTAGAACCAGGAAAAACTATCCATATTCTTGCAGCCATCAAAACAATAAGTTCTGCTAATGACCAAAAGTGCTTGGTTACAGATCCCTGGATTTTAATAAGTTACTGGCCCTAGTTAACATCCTGATTGCAAATTTGCAGAAATTGTGAGCTTTCTCTCAGGGACTATGTGTTCTTCTTAGCTATGATGATGCTTATTGTTACCAAGAAATAGACAAGGGAAACACTAGTTTATGGCTTCAAAGGGTAATGACATTTTCTGTCCACAGGAGAACACAATGGAGGGTCAAAATTTGAGGAAGTAGAAAACAAGATGAGTTGATTCTCTACATGCTGGGTTTAAGGTGGCTTCGACTGCCTAGATGAAAAAAGTATCAGAGATGAAAGACATAAAGTTTTAGGGAACACAGATGGGAATGGAGACCTGGAGGTTCTTAGTTTTACAAGTGGGGTTTCTTAAAAGTAAATTTCTTGGTGGAGGGAGTTGCTAGCAGTGATCTGAGATCAACATTTGTGAAGGAAAATTCATGGGCCCAGTGGGTGCAGTGTGGAGCCAGGGATGGCTTTGCTGGCTCCTGGTATAAGCTCTGACGCTGACAGACTAGACAAGAAAGACAACTTTATACCTTCCACTGCCACTTGTCAGACAGAAACTGTGCTGGAATGTGTGATCTTGAGTTACAAGCTATCCTCACTTGAGAACCATACCTGAAGAAGGGTAAGAGCTGAGGTTTTGGTTTGTTTATTGTTTTTGATTTTGTTGTTTTTTTTTGGCAGCACTCCCTGTGGCTGGAAATATAGACTCATCTACAGTAAAGGGAATCTAGGTGTCCATTATATGCCACCACTGTAGTGGCTGGCGCTATGGCTGTGACTGAGTCCTCTTACAGAGGTAGGAGACTGAAAGAAAGACAGGATGAAGTCATGGGTAACACACATCATTTTGTTAAGAATTGGGAGAGATTGGCGAAGAGTGAGCCAAGTCCATATTTCAGTTTTACAGAAGACGAGCAACGCTCTAAAGCTTTGGAGTAGACTGATAAGTCAAATTGAATTTATACAAAGTTGACTTGTATCAGATTTGATATCTTCAAGTCAATGAGAATGCATTCAGAAAAAATTAAAACTGTTTTTTTCCTTGATCAGGATCTATTAATCCACAAAATTAAACCTGATTTTTTTTTTTGATCTTGTGGTAAGTCACCAAGTCAATCCTAATTTAAAAAAATTCTTCAAGATTTATTTTTTTATGTATATGAATAATTTCCTAGCATATATGTACCATATTTGTGCCTGATTCCTCCAGAGCAGAATGCATGAGATCTGGAACAGTTATATACAATAGTGAGCCATCATGTGGGGTCCTTGGAATTAAACCCAAGTCCTCCAAAGGAGCAACAAGTGTTCCTAACCTCTGAGTCATCTCTCTAGTCCCTATGATGATGCTTATGTTCACTCTAGCAAAATCACATATTGGATTATTGACTGATGATAATCTTTTGTAGGGCGTGGTTTGCCTTTGCACAACTTGCTGGAACATTCTATTGCCGCTTATGCTAATTAGGCATCGAGTAGTGACCAATCCGATGTGCTTATGCTAATTAGGCATCGAGAAAGGACCTATCCGATGCCATCCTCAAATATGTTAATAAGCCATTATTTTGGGCCAATCACCAGCCATATGCTAATGAGTATCAC